>JAVXUP010002736.1:0-110886 GCA_033070095.1 Escallonia herrerae
CTTCTGGACGGCGGGTGGATGGGGCCGATGAGGTCGAGGGCCCAAGAATGAAATGGCCAAGGTGCTGAGATCATGTGCAAGTCGGATGCTGGCGAGTGTATCCTGTCGGCGTGCCGCTGGCAGGGTTGGCAGCGTCGGACATGCGAGATGGAGTCGGATTCCATAGTCGGCCAATAATACCCCAATCTTAGTAATTCTGCATACAGCTTCTGGGAGCCTTGATGTTCACCACAATCACCATTGTGTACTTCGTTAATGACTTTGACCACTTGGGCACCTTGCAAGCATCGCAGGGTGCGTCCCGAAAATCCCTTGCGAAATAACTCGCCTTCCGTCACAAAATACCTGACTGCCTTGCGCTTGATGGATCGTGCTGAGCCGCGGTCAGGTGGTAGAATCCCGTGGGATAGTACTGGATGAAAGGCTGGCGCCAGTCACCTTCGATGTCAATGACAAGAGCTTCGGCACCGTCGGGTGCATACAGGCACTCGGGACAATCCTTTTGTATATCCGAGGCGTCCTTGGCCATGGATGGCCAATATAATCCCATACGCTGGAGGCGACGATACAGAGGGGGACCGTCGAGGCCACAACACTTCTGGTGGCCGAGCTGTAATTTGTGTTTTGCCTCTTCCGGTGCCAAACATCTTGCTAGAGTGCCTCCGGGACACCGCCTGTATAAGACATCTCCCATCATTGAAAAGTCTGTAAGGGTGGAGGCATGAGCAAGAGATGGCGCTTTAAGTTTGTCGATAATAGGTTGCCTCCAATCGTCCGCAGTAACGTCCCTCGGGACTAGGTTCAGTGCTGTGCATGGTTCCATCTCTTGACGATGGTTAGCATCCGTTGTTCACCATCGACCTCTATCTTTGACGCGATCGTGGCCAAGCAGTCCGCATGTCTGTTGTGGCACCTATTGTGATGTTCATACTGGACATGACCGAGTCTTCCCTCCAAGTGTTGCACCAAGGCACGATAAGGTGCCAAGGCTGGTTCTTTGACCGCGAACTCCCCGTCCGCCTGCTTCATGACCAGATTTGAATCTCCTTTCACACACAGCGCCTTAGCCCCCATACTGACGGCGATCATGAGGCCAATGACAAGTGCCTCGTATTCAGCTTCGTTGTTAGACACCGGGAATGCAAGTTTGAAGGATAATGAAGTGGTAACACCGTCTGGTGCCCGCAAGACTATGCCGGCACCCCCTTGCCGGAGGGGCGTGCCATTGGGGCCTTTGCTAGTGGCAGAGCCGTCGAATTCAAGCGTCCACAGTCCATCGATGTCGGTGATCAGGGCTGTCTCCTCCCCCGGCAGTTGATCCGATATCGGTTCACATTGTTGGCGTGGGAAGAAGGCCAGGAGGTCTGCGAGTGCTTGGCTCCGCAGAGCTGTAGGATTCTTGATAGATAAACCGAATTCGGCCAACAGCAGCAACCACCGTGTGAGTCGGCCAGACAGGGCGGGACGTGTAAGCATGTAACGGAGCGGGTCAGCCTTGGTGACGAGTGTGATCTGATGCGCTAGAAAGTAATGTCTGAACTTCTGTGAGGCGTACACCAAGGCTAGACAGTGTTTCTCGAGCTCGGAGTAGTTGGCTTCGGGCCCTCTGATCACTCTACTGAGGTAATAAACAGGACGCTCGACACCTTCGACTTCTTGGGCAAGCAAAGCCCCGATGGATCTGGGTGTGGAAGTCAGGTAGAGTAGGAGTGGGATGCCCCGTTGTGGTACGACCATGGTTTGCGGTGACATGAGGACCGCCTTAATCTGTTCAAATGCTTGCCGTTGGGGCGCGCCCCAATTCCACGGTGCGCTTTTACGCGTCAAGTGTTGAAATGGCGTAATGAGCTCGGCCAGTGCGGGTATGAAGCGTCGGAGGTAAGAGACCTTGCCGAGGAAGCTCTTCAGTTGCTTTGTGTTCTTGGGGGGGGCATTTCTTGGATGGAGGCTGCTTTCGAGGGGTCAACGTCGATGCCCTGTCGACTGACCAAGAACCCGAGGAACTTGCCGGAGGAGACTCCGAAGGCACATTTCAATGGATTCATCCGCATGTTATACTGGCGGCAACGATCAAAGACCGCTTGAAGGTCGGTGAGGTGATCACTTTCCTTCCTGGATTTGATAATAAGATCGTCGACATAGTCTTCCACAGTATGGTGTATCATGTCATGGAATATTGCTGTCATAGCCCTTTGATACGTAGCACCCGCATTCTTGAGGCCGAAAGGCATAACTTTCCAACAAAAATTACCCATAGGAGTGCGGAAGGCTGTCTTGGCGCTGTCGTCGGGGTTCATGCGAATCTGATTATAACCTGCGAACCCATCCATGAAAGATAAAGTTTCATATCCGGCGGCGGCCTCCGTGAGCATGTCGATATTGGGTAGTGGAAACTCGTCCTTGGGGCACGCCCTATTCAAGTCCCGAAAGTCGATACAGACGCGGACTTGGCCATTCTTCTTTTGTACAGGGACGACATTAGCCAGCCAAATAGGGTGAGTGATAGGTTCGATGAAGCCTGCGCGCAGGAGGCGTTCAATCTCTTGCTTGATTTTCAATTCGAGCTCGGGGCGGAATGTCCGCGGGTGCTGTCGGCTAGGGATAGATCCGGTAGCAATGTTGAGATGGTGTGTGACTAAGGCAGGATCCAGTCCGGGCATCTCATTGTAGCTCCATGCTAAGACATCACGATACTCGTGTAGGAGGGAAACCAATTCCTCTCTTCGGCCGGGGGCGAGTTTTGTGCCAATGTAGGTGTGCCGCGGTTCTTCGCCCGGGTCGGCCAGGTTGATTTCTTCAATATCTTCAGCCTGAGGTCGAGGGCCATCCTCATAGCAAGGTGGTGCCGCGCCGGGGGTGAGGTCAGGATCTGGCTGGCAATGCTCGGCCGTGCGGCACCATTCAGTCTCTCCAAGGGGGTCGGGGTCGAGGGGGTCTGAGGAGGGACCGCCTGGAGCCCCTGCATACCGTCATAATTGATAGATGATCTTGCCGTCCTTGACGATACGTCGAAAGGCCGGCTCAGCCTTTTGCTTCTTGGACTTGGGGGAAGAAGGGGGGGAATTGGTCGTGGCAGCAGGCGGAAGCGGTGGGGTTGACCCATTATTCTTGTTATTTCTCCCGGTTTTGTCCTTGGGAAGCTTGTCCCCGCACAGCTCATCCCAGGTCGGCAGCCTGGTAGAATGTACATGAGTAGCATTCTCCCCATCCTCGGCGAAATTAGTGAAGAAGGAGGCCTCGGCGAAATAAGACTCGGCGCATTCAAAGGGGGCTTTGGTTGCAGGGATTGTCATTGCTACCTCATGTCCCGTAGAACCGGCTACCAGCTTCACACATTGATGGTATGTTGAGGGAACGGCCTTGTTGTCGTGGATCCATGGTCTCCCGAGCAGGAGGTGAAAGGCAGACTCGCTGTCTATTACGTGAAAAGTAGTGTCGCGACGGACAGTTCCGACCATGAGGTCGATGGTGATATGGCCGAGGGTCGACTGAGGACCCTGTCCAAAGCCGGTAATATTGACGGGGTCACGGATGATTTTCCTTGGGGGAATGCCGGCCTGTTGCAGGGTGATGAGGGGTATGATGTTGATCGAGGCGCCGCAATCAACCAAGGCACGACGGAAGCCCGTGCCATTAACAGTACACTCTAAAAACAGCGGCCGATTGTGATGCTCGATCGGCGGCGAGTCTTCATCCGAGAAGACTAAGGCCGTAGAGGGGATGTGACGTAATTCAGCCTGGGCGGCGAAGCATTCGGAACCGAGGCCGGTGGTGACCTCGAGCAGGCAATTGGAAAGGTAAGTCCGGGCGGCGGGTGAAAACCCCATTTCATCAAAAAAACTTTTGATCTTCGTCATCTGTCGAAGGGGAGGCATCGACTGCTTAGCTGGAGGAGGCACGAGGGTCAGTGTGGGCTCTGCCGGGGCTTCGTGGATTACAGGCTCGACATGGTCAGTGACAGCCATAAGGGCCTGGTGCTCCCTACTGTTGCGATGCGGTGGGTAGGGATCTTTGCGCACATCGTTATTTTTCCGTAGCTGCAGGTCGCCCGACGCTACCTTCCTTGCAAAGATGGTTCGCAGTGCATTGCAATCTTTGAGCGGATGGCCAAGGGCTCGATGGAAAGGACAGTAGGTGGGCCTGGCCTTTTCTTCGTCTGTGATATTGGTCCGCATTGGTGGCAGTTGGAAATTTTTGTCATGCGCCACCCATTCGGCCAAGAGTTCCTTCACTGTATTCAGGTCACAGGGATAGTTAGGTGCGAGTCTTTGTTGCCTTCGCTTGTCGGAGCCTTGGTTCACATCTGGAAGCCGACGCTTGAAGCCTGCATAGTTGTTGTCGTTGCTACGTTGAGTGATAGGTGGATCTGCTGAGGCCAACAGCGTACTTTGCGGTCGAGGCTTCCATGACTTGACAGGACCAACTGTCTCGTAAGTTCGTCGGGCTGCCTCCTTGAGGTGTCCCCATGACCTTAACTGTAGGTTCTCGATATGCACTCGGTAGACGTCAATCATATTTTTGATGCATATGGGAACCAACGTTTCGTCTTTGCTGAAATCTGTGCACTCAAGGCACTTAAGATGAAAACGATGCACATATTTATTCAAGTCTTCCCCCTGGTTCTGGCGAATGCCAGCAATATCAACGATAGTCACGCGCTCGGTCTCGTAATGAAATTTGTCTAAGAACAGCTGGACCATGTCGCCCCAGGTGTGGACGGTCCCTGCGGGGATCTGGTGATACCAAGTGTAAGCCAAGCCCGTAAGGGACTTGTGAATTCTCTCAACTTCAAGCTGCTTCCTGTACCATACTGCTCCAAGGAGCCTGCAAACCTTGTTAGATGCTCACGGGCGTTTCCCTCACGTCCGTTGAAGAGCACAAAGTTTGGTTGCTTGTACTTGATGGGGTAGGGTGCGATGGCGATATCATTGGCGTACGGGGCGTGTCCGGTTAGACGGGTTGAGGAGTCCGGCTCGGAATTCCTCGACAGGCGACGGACAAGGGCCTCCAAATCTGACTGAGTGACATAGTTGGAGGATGGTGCCTCATTGCCGGTCAAGGGGTGATGACCGCCTGGTGCGTCGCGAGCCCCCGAGCCCCCAGATGGCACGGCTTGATGAACGGGGACATGGGAGGGTTGGTATGGTGCAGGTGCTGGCAGGGGCAGCTGTGCAGGGGCAAGTGTGGGTTGGCGAGACATGCCCATCACTTGGCCGGGGGTTTGGTGTTGCTCAACTGGATAGGGATTAGGTTCCATCTCGATGGAGTCATGCGTTTCGGAGGAGCTTCTTGCCGGCGTCAGATGAGATGGTGTGACAGCGGGGGGAATCTGCTGCAAGACTGGCCCGAGATCCGTGTGTAGCTTGCGGGGCGGCACTGCAGAAGGAGATATGTCGGCTACCGGCAGCGACGGTGTCGCGAGCCCTACCGCCAAGGGTCTAGATGTCCAAGGCGGCGGTAGTCGCGACACTGGGGCCGGGGCGATGTCAAAAGCTGGCCCCGGTCCTGAAGGCTGGATTGATGGAGCGGCCTGCTGTGAGGACAGGGCTTGTATGGATTTTTGCATGTCCATAATGGCGGCTAGTAGAGTGGTCTGTGAATCTTGCAGAGTGGTGATGGTCGGAGTGAGTTGCTGGATGGCTGCATTTACGAGTACTTGTACGTCGGGGGTAGTGGTTGGCAGCTGGTCTCGGAGCCGCGCGGCGCTAGTCTCCTCCTGATCACCGAGGTGGTGTTCTTGCAGGGCGGGGTTGGGTCCTTGGCTGGTCGCCCTAGTAGCTCTCCGTTGCACAGGCATAATGCCTAAGTCCGGAAGGTATGCAAACCGCAATACGATGCTCACCTCCCCAGCGGAGTCGCCAAAATGATGATGCCGAAAATGGTTCGATGATACGTGGAGGTGCCACAAAGGATGCGGTCTGAGTTGGCTTCCAGGTAGGCAACGTGGGAGACAGCAAGGACGGCGCAAGGGCCGAGGACAAGGCTCCCCAGACAGGTCGTGAGGGCTGGCAGTGCTGCGCAGGCAGGGTGACGATGAACAGGACCGACAGTCTACAGTCCGTGATGAGGGTATGGCGTCCAGGGTCCGTAGACGGGAGTTCAAGTATATTTCTCTCACTAGAATTCCAGAGAGAATGTTTCTTTTAGAGAGAGAAAGTGAAAAGTCCAAATGAGAAAAAGATCCTTGAAAAAGCTCCAAAGTCCACTATTTATAGGCAAAAATGTGCATGTGTCATAAGTTGACATGTGTCGCCCCCTGGGAACGACACGTCACCAGGGGGCCAACGCACTGACCCTTCGTTGGACTGCCGGTTCCTAAGTTCGTGCTGCCCTGCCCTTGCAACATCTCTCTGCCTGTCTGAGGAGACTGATCATGCCGCGGTAGCATGGTCAGAGTAGCCCGTTGCCCCAGCCTCCAGTCCAAGCCCTTACTGAATCCCACAGGCCTGGCAGCGGTGGGGAAGACCCGACGCCCAGCTGCCAGGTGGACTAGGCAAGATGCCCTTCCGAAGACCTGCTCCCATCTCGGAGTGACCCGGGGGTCATAGTCCTTAGGGGTGCCGACGCGAGCCCCCAGTGCCAGAGCACGTAGGCCAGTCACGCAGGCACCCTGGCGGAGATAGTGTCCTGGAGGAGTAGCCTATCCCGTGAGCATATAACATGATTGCAGCGCATGGGGCGCGGTTGAGTGCGGGCGACGAGGGTCGCAGAGTGATCTCCGAGCGACAAGGGTCGTTGCGTGGATGGCGCGCGACCGTGAGCGACGGTTGTCATGGCGACAGAGCGGCCACAAGTGACGGTCATCGAGACTACGAGCGACGGTCATCGCGACGAGGAGCACGGCCGAGAGCGACGGTCGTCGCGACTATGGCGGAGCGCGGCCGCGAGCGACGGTCGTCGTGACAACGGAGCACGGTCAAAGGTGACGGCGTCGGTATTCAAGGCAGGTGGCCGACCCCCAAGGGAGGCCGACGCTTGGGGGAGGCCGAGCCTAGAGGGAGGCCGACCCCCGAGGGTGGCCGACCCCTTGGGGGAGGCCGACCATAGAGGGAGGCCGACCCCCGAGGGTGGCCGACCCCTTGGGGGAGGCCGACCCTAGAGGGAGGCCGACCCCTCGGGGTGGCCGACCCCTCGGGGTGGCCGACCCTTGGGGTGGCCGACCCTTGGGGAGGCCGACCCTAGAGGGAGGCCGACCCCTTGGGATGGAAGGCACGCCGAAGTCGCTTCACGAATGGTTCACGTGACTTGAGCATGCGTTGCTTTGACCGGCCCTCGAGCGTTGAAAAGTTGACCGCTGACTGGGTGATGTGTCGTGCAAAGTGGGTCCCTTGGCGGGTCTTGGGGTGCGACCAGAATAGGGTATGAACAGAACTCAAATCAAATGATGAGAAATCTCAACTTAGAAAGAACTTAGCAACCAATTAGAAGTAAATATCTCTTGGAATTCTTCAAGGTTACACCCCTTGTAGAGGCAGCTTGGTGGAGTTCGTACTATACATATACGAAACTTGTGTTGAATGTACACTTCGGAAGATGAAAGCCAAGAAGAGGGCATATGAACAAGAATATTAAGAGGGGTGCAGATATATAGAGGCTAGAGATAGTACATTATGAATATTTTTGGATCATTTCTCTCACTTCATCAAGCACAAGCCATGCCTTGTGCCCCCCTATCACCTCTGCTCTCATCTCTCCATCCTTCCATAGCTGCAAGAAAACAGTCCAGTACAACCTAATACAGTTATAGTTCTCGCTTGAATCAAGATTACACCGTCAGTTGACTAAGAATTGAACCCGTGAACTCACCTGGATCGTTGGCATTTTCTGAGCGGATAGTGTCCACAAATAGATTGATGTTAGTAAGATATCCGGCAGATAAAAGACTAAATAGATGAACAAGATACGTATTCCTGAAAATGTTGGCTTTAAATCTGTAACTTTTACGTACTGAAATGTTTCCACGCTTCACCAGAGCCTGAGGTACGTTGTTGACATCCACGCAATAAAACTTGATTCTACCATAATTCATGAAAGACACAAGTTAAGAGTTGAAGTCATTGCGATGACATATTCAGTCAAACATAAGTAACTGCAGCTTAATTTCAACAGAAATTTCATGATCAAGGGCAACACGAGGAGTAGGAGAATAAAGGAGAACAAGCTAATGAATCTACGATATACCTAAGAGAAGAGTGATTCTCGCATTGAGACAGTGTAGGGGCAAAACACATCTGAGAGAAAGAAACTAAGGTGGCCCTAAGCATATAATTAGCCCTTCTGCTCCTTAGGGATCTACGAGCTAACGTGATGTCTAATCTTCATGTTCAGTTTCTAGGATTGTCGGATAGTTACTGCTAGACACATTTAAGGCTAGAGAAATGATGTACAAACAGAGAGAATTTCTGGATAAAACGGTTTATGTGTGACATTAAGGGCTTGCTTCTTTGCACCTTATTCATATTTCCACATTGACAAGATGTTTCGTCCATATTTTTAAATGGAACCCTCCAGAAAAACAGCAACGGTCGTATGACTACTGTTCAAAACTTGTGTATCTCTCACATATTGAACATAAAAGAACTCTCTTTCATCGTCTTGAATTTTCATAAATGAGGGATTCAATGTCAAGATCTATCTCAGAACAAAAAATTAATGCTCACATCCTAACTGGTTCTCATATGGAAGGTGGTGCTAGGCTGCTAGCTATTGCATCATTCAGAATGAATGGTCGTACAAGGAGTACTCTCTTCAAGCTTCCATAAAGCAGAATGTATTCTGCTTCTGCTTAAAGATTACAGAAGCAAATTTCATAATTGTCCGTTCATCGAAACCAAAGGGAATAGAGATGAGCCAGTTGGATTTGTGACATTCAGTCCAAAATGTATCCATGTTACACCATATATGTTCTTCTAACAGGTACCATACATTCCGGGTAAGATTTTACACCATTATACAAAGAAGAGGGCATTGACGCATTAGATTCTCATCTTATGATGTTTGATCAATTTAGGAGAAAGATAAATGCACTCCACTCTTCTGTATTTGCACTCCACGCAGCTTTTACACAGCAAAGATTGAAGTGCATTTGTTGTTTGCCCAAACAATTACTATGATTGTACTAGCAACAACGTATATTACAGATAAAAAAGAAGCATATTACCTGGTAGTCCCACATTCACTACATCACTCTCTAGCATCTCATTTGTTGTTAATGACACAGTTGTTACGACAAAGTCTTAACTATTGGCGACAAATGAATTGCAGAAACAGTGGAAGAGCTCTATATTGATATGGAGGGACAGAGAGATTACTGGGTATCATACTCCGCGGCCATTTTCTCCAACTTGGGCTTCAAATATATGCATTTTCTGCACCAAGCAGCCATCCTATACACCAAAAGAGATAACAATTGAACCCCACAACAAAACGTGCCTAATTTACAGCAAAGCCAGCATTTATGGAGAGAGAGAGAGAGAGAGAGAGAGAGAGAGAGAGAGAGAGAGAGACCATTCAACGATGATGGGCTGTGAGAGATCTTTTGCTTGGGCTAGAACACGATCAAAATGATCACAATCTGTAATGGGTTCCATCTCTACAAAAGTGGGTCTTGACAAGTCTGGCCAGAAAGCACTTGCTCTCAAGTCTCTCTTCACCACCTTCTTCCACTCACCCTTTCTGCGATAAAAACCAAACCCATAACTTTTCAGCAAAATCGAACAACCCCCAGTACTACTAGAATAATGGTGTGGCTGTTGTTGATCTCTTTGACAGGTTTCTCTGCATAGAATATGAGAATTTGGTGCTAATATGGACATTTCTCTTTTTCTTCGAGAACAGGATTCCAAAAGGAGATAAGATATTTGAGCTAGCCAGCGATAGGTCAGAGAAAAATATGAATAATAGAGTAATAAGTATCAAAATTTAATTTTCTCCCTTCGAAATTCTGAATACTGAAATTGAATATTGCCTATCAAATTGTCTTAATTTTACATTTCTTGTTTGGTTCGAACGAAGATGGAGAGCTACTTGAGAGAGAGCCTTATCCAGAAGATGAGTTGGAAAATGGTGGCCGACTTTGCAGGCCCACGAGAAGGAGCAGGATATGGAGAAAAATGGTGGTAAACGTTGAGCTCTTTAATGACCAGAGAAAAACAGTTTGACTGAATTCAATTTGATTACATCTCCAAACTGTTAATGAAGTGTAGCATTAGATGCCAAGATTGCGATCGGAGTATCAACCAATCGCGAAGGAAAAAATTAATAAAACGTCTTTTTAGTTTACAAAGTTCATACGAAGTTGACATAATTACGGATTGATGTGCTCGCTTCGCCTACATTGTTATCACGACAACAAATGAAATTCACAAATGCACTGGAAGTAATACACAAGTAAGGCTCGTCTGTTCACATCCTTCAACACTAACTTCTCTTGGTACATATCACAAGTAGCCTAACTACAGTAAGATCTGACTCTTTTAACTGCAGTCCATCACGCTGGTGGCTTGAGTAGTAGTGAAAATAACCAGAAGCATCATCATTAGTAAATAGTTGAAGAGTTGGAGCTGGTGGCGAAGTCACAGGCTGCTTCGGGGCCTAGTAAGCTGCTCAATGACCTAACCTTCACCAGACCAATGTTCCTTCTCTTCTTAGCTGCCATTAAACCCTCACGATATAGTCCTCTTTAGGCTTCAAACTTCTATTCCCAGCACTGAGCCTTTTTCCTTTTGGCCTCAGCCTTCCCAAATCCGGGTGATGCTCACACACAGAAAATCCCACAGCTGTTGGCTGACAGCACCTCCATCCCCTTCCATTCCTGCGACTGCACCTCACACCCTCCATCACTTCCTTAGCACCATTCTTCGCGACAACATAGTCACCATCGATCGATTTCTCGCTGATACATTTCGATGTCCTCTGTTTAACATGAATATTCTTTCTCTTCAATTCCATTGCCCTTGTACCATTGCTTTCTATGCTCACTCTTCTCTTCTTCAAGGGAAAAATCTTGTCCTCCTCAAACCAATGCCCTGTATTCCAGACCCAATTAGCCACAAAGTCAGAACTTACATATTTCAAGAAACAAAAAACACAAAAATTTGGACACACAGCCATTGAAACTAACCATAAAGCATAACATGTGTGTGTACCTTCGCGAGGAGATGAAGACGAACAGCTTGAGCTACCTGTCGATGTTTCTGCACTAGGGTCGTACCAGACTCTGCACACATGACACATTACACCATGACACACGCTTTTTATTGTCTGAAATGGTATGCTCGTGCTTTACGATCACCTAAAGCACATGGTACAGCAACACAAGTATGCATCGTGGCATGTAACCTATATATGCAACTTAAGATGATTGAACCTGTACCTAGTGCAGCTAATTTTCTACTACATTAGTTCACATGGTACCACTGATGTACCTTGTGCATAACTGTGTTTAACGATCATCTGCAAAGAGCTATTATTGGAGATGGTTGATGTACCTTGTGCATAACTGTGTTTAACGATCATCTGCAAAGAGCTATTATTGGAGATGGTTGCTGGTTTAGATGCACAATACACATGGTAAAAAAGAAAAACTTTCACCTTGCTACATTGTTGGTTGTTAGTACAGCCGTCCACAAATTAAAAACACGCCTTTTGTGGTAAGGAAGTTTGTTTCATCTCTTGACTTCTGGGTTTAAAACTTAGGACCAACGCACCTAGGATAAACTTATTTTCGGAATGCATTAAATTTTTAAGGTCACAAAGGAACGGATCTTGGTCTCAACTGACGAGCAAGTAATTAGCCCAAAAATACTTCTTATCGTCCAGGTCGATTAAAGAAAGAAGAACATGTTTTCGCTCTAATACTTACCTCCGATCAGTTGCATTTAATCTTTTTGGCTCCACCGCCCCTCCTTCTCTGACGCCGTTTGCTGGTTCCTACCAAATGCGAAAAGATGATGAAACCACTAAAGCCGAGAACCAAAATAGAAAGCGTGCTGTTTGGCAGCCCTGAAATAGTTGGAAAAGATACCCTAAAATTTTTCTCCTACTTTCTCATAAGAAAAACATCAGGGGAAATATGTGAACCTGGTGGCTAGAAGCAGTAAAAGAGAACCTCCTATTTTGCTGCCACGGGTTCTCATCTCCGCTGCCTGAATGGTGAAATGGGTCAGGTGAAGGTAGTGCAGTTGATGACTGACGATCGGGTGGTGGTGATGAAGGTGGACATCTTTTCCGGATCCACATAGCTAGATGGAGAGACTTTTTCATCAAAAATGGATGAATGAAGGGTAAAGAAACCTGTTTTCGGTGAAACTTTTTTTTTTTCGTGTTGTTTTAGGGGTGGATTTTGTCTTTCAATATGCCTTTAACACGAGGTACTGTGTGTGGTGGAATGGTGAAACCTCAACGCACAACACACACACACACACAAAAAGACATGCGAGGGGCGTGTAAAGAAGCTGTACGAACGGTGCAGAACGTGGAATCTTTCACATTCTAACTGGGGAGCGTTGTTCGAGCCTTTCCAATCATTTGTAGCTTCGGTTAATTGAAGAACGAAATTGATAATTATTTTTATCGTAAAATTTGCTATAACATTTTACTTTTGACGGCCTGCGCTTGTACTAATATTAAGTTTGTTGCACATTACTTAATGCATTCGTTGAGAAGAGTGATAGATGGATTCAATATTAAATATTGAGTCAAATACACGTAGGTACCTTGAAATTATCACAAAGTCTCACTTGAGAGTCCCAAAATTTAATTTTTACACATAAGGATCTGCAACTACAAATTTGCAATAAGTAAGTACATCCGTCCAAATTCCTAACAATCTAACCCTTTCCGTCAGGGATACAATTGTTCGGACAGGTTTAATTTTTTTTTTCTCTTCTCTTCTTCAACTTTTCTCTTATCTTCTTCTTTAATTTCTTTTTACTTCTTCTTCTTCAAAATTTCACTTATCTCCTCCTACCCAGTTCGACACTTATCCAAGCCCCACCAACGATCTAGCATACACAAAGAAGCCAAATAACCTAAATCAGCATCAACACAATCAAACCACCACCATACCGTCTCATCTCATCAGATCACCATCACCGCCGGCGCCGTCTCCTAACATCACCACCGGTGCCAATACCACAACCACCGTGGCGCACTAACATATTCGCCATCAATAATCGGCGCAACATCATCGCCGGGGACCACAAGTTGGCCGAAGTTCCATCACCTGACCCACCGGCCAGACCCATCGCCAAGGTCCACCAGATCGACAGTATCTCACTTAGACCACCGGCGTAGACCCATCGCCAAAGATGACCAAATCGGTGGTATCTCCATCAGCTGACCCACCTTTGAAGTATTTCACTTCCCGCCGGAGAACTGCCTTCTTGCAAACCTCATAAACAGATAAATAGACCATGCCGGCGATCGAGCCGGCCTCATGAACTACCAAAAGTGGAGGTCGTCGTGAGCCGCTGAGCACCTGAGCCTTCAATTTTGACGTGGAAATCGGGCGGGTGTGAGACTGGGATGAGGTCGGGATTCTGGAAATTGGGAATGGCCTCGGTGGCCATTTGAGCTTTGAGGATTGGGGTTTCTAGTGGTTGAATTGAGATGGGTAATTGTCTCCATACAAGGGCTCAGCTCTAGAGATCCATACGAGGTGGTTCTGGGAATTTGGCCAGAGATGAGATTCTTACAATGGATTAGGGTTCCAAAAATCAAGAAGTTTTACAATAAAAAACCGAATATGGAAACCCAAAAATGCCCCTGATGAAAAGGGCTAGATCGTTAAGAATTTGGACGGATGTACTTACTTATTGCAAATTTGTAGTTGCAGACCCTTATGTGTAAAAATTAAACTTTGGGACCCTCAAGTGAGACTTTGTGATAGTTTCAAGGTACTTACGTGTATTTGACCCTTAAATATTTGAAACTAAAATGTTACACGGAAATTTGAAATCGCGACAACTAGAGGGGAGTGTTGCCTTATGCCAAAGCAGAAATGATTTTTTCGTTACAAAAGTGTCTGGATTGAGGTGATTGTACCAGATAATGATGCAATTACAATTTATACTTGGTAAAAGTCTGGCTATACTTTTCGCAGCAGTGCTAGGTTAACATCTATCTGTCATTTCCATAATTGTGTGCCATTAATATTATTTTTCATTCAAATCATTTGATGCATTCGTTAAAACGAGAAAGTTCAAGAAGTTGGTCTTTTTCATGAAATAATTTTCATGTTTTCAGATAGATTCGGCTAAATATTCAAAAGCTAAAATACTATACATAAGGAAAAGATTAAAAGTTTGGACAGCTATAACCTAGTTTTATTGTTAAAGCAAAATTAGTTTTTATGAATATATAATGATGTTATTATATAACCACATGTTATGTCCTCCATCCTTCCTTTGTCATCATCGCTAGTTTTATAGTGTGATGTCGTGGTATCGTTGGTTTTCTCATTTGGTGTGTTTAATTTGTTGTGTGTGAGTTTAACATTTCTTTGCGTTTCTTTCTTTTTTTTGGAATTTTGTTAGAACTGCAATTCATATATAACCCATCGGTATGGGGAATCGAACTCGGGACCTCGAGGTCCCTTGCCATCTCCACCACTCCTTAGGGTTTTCTTTGTGTTTCTTTTGACGAGTCCTTATGATGGCTGGCCTTCACCGTACGATGCCCGATCAGTTGCCTGTGGTTGTGGGTTCTCGACGATGGGCGTCAAAGAGTGGATGAGTGGTTTTTATTGGTGGGTCTGTTTGGGTTTGGTTAAGTGTAGAGCTACCGGTTCGCAGGTGGTACTGGGAGTGGGTTGTCACCTCCGTGTGGGTTTTTGGGCATGATGGTGCCTCTGGTTGGAGCTTGGCTAATGAGTCTCTTACACGGGTTTCTTTTCTAGTGTTGTCCTTCCCCTCCCCTTTGATCCCCATCCATTTTGTTATAAATTGTGTGTTCAATCTGATTTGGTAGTGGTGGATGTCCATACACCTATGGTGGTTTTCTTGGGTTCCAATTGATGGGGATAAAGGACGAATATGTGGTGGTCTGACGTCGAAAGGTGCAGTGGTGGTGGTGTGGGGATGTTTGTAGTGTATTGTTTTGTTAGAGGTCTCATGGGGTGGATTGATTGGACTTAATTCTAAAGATAGCAATTAGATCCGCAACCCGCGCATCGATCTCCAACCTGCCTCGCTCCGATAGGAGCGGATTATTTTCACTTTGATGGGGTTATTGGGCAGGTATGATAGTTATATATTTAACTCGCAACGGGTTAGGGTCAAGTGTGGTTTTCTATCCAGCCCGTCTCGGTATCCGACCCGCCCCGTAATCGTACCTTCCTTGGTATATTAACTCTAAACCATTACCTATCAGCCAATCTTAGTTGTCCATCCTAACATAAACATAGTTGTTGACAAACCCTACAATTGTTTCTCTTTCTTCTGCCGACTCAAAGCCATTGTCGCCGCTGCTTTATCTCCCCTACAACATCAGCGATCAGGCTCCCACGGCCACAAACCACTGCCACCTCGCCACCACCTAACCGGCCACTCACCACCTAACAGTCAACCAAAGACCGTCCATCTTCACCTCGACCAAACAACGTCATCACCACCTCCACTGTCCATCCGCTTCCACCGTCCATCATGCACTGTCACGACCACCTTTACCATGACTTTAAGCTATAAATCTTGATCGAGGTTGATCATAGTTATGATAGGTTGGGTAGGGGGTGTCAGCATTGCTTAGGATAATTGGCTAGTTGCTGAGCTTGTTAAGTGAGAACGAAGGATGCTAAGGTGATCAGTGTGTGCTGGCAGTGCTCTTTCATGCACTAATTTTTCAGTTGTGAAACTTTTGATAATAAGCATGCAATCTGTTATGAGATCCATGATGGATTTTAAGCCTTGATTTCATTCTGCAAACTCTGGATTGCATCAAAGTATGGCTTGTAGTGAGGTGGCATCAGGTTTTCTAAACTAGCTTAGGACTGGGGATGGAATTGGACTCTTTAGACCCGGTGGCGGGGAGGGGCTGGCGGAGTGGGGTTTCAGGACTAATGGGGCGAGTATGGATTTCATACGATCAGCATTCGACCCGCCCCATTGCCATTCCTAGTTAATTCTGGGTCGTTGTTGGTGTCCTGTGGTTGTTGATGTTGGGGTCGTGGATGAAGGTTGGTGGTGGTTTCGGCTCTGCCATCAGTAGTGGTGACGTGTACATATGCGGATGGGTGTGGGCAGTGGTTGGGGCACGTGGCATTGGCATGATAGGTGTGGTATGGGCTTGCGCAGTGGTTTTTGGCTGACAGAGGTGGCGTTGACGTTGTTTACCTTCTTTGTGTTTAAACCAAAAAATAAAAGTTGGTGTTTTTTGAGCTTGTTGGTTTATGCCTGCTGAGGCCTTGGCCTTTAATATTATGTTATTTTCTTTTTTTAATTTTCTTTTGTGGGTTGATTACCATTTGGGGCCTTTGGGACTAAAGTTAAGGTTGAGGGGTGTTTGTACTTCTATATGTTTTTCTTTGTTGGGGCCCACCAAATGGAAATGTCATCTATGTATACCGATGTTTATTTTTTTGCCTTTATAGGCATGTTATATATAACATAAGTGATTGCAGTCTTTTTTTACATGTAGATATCTATATATATACGATATATATAGAAATTTTCATTTTGGTGTATTACCTCTTTTGGTGTAACATAACTACAAACTTAAAATGTTGGCACTTGGTATCAAAATATATTTATTTTGATTAACACAAAAGTTAATATTTAAATGCTAAGGGGTTGTACGTTTACAAAATTCTGTATTCGTTTTTGTAATGATGATGAAAAAGATGTATTTTTTGTGTACTTTTATCTTTTTTTAGATTCGTTTTGGGTACTCTTTCGAAACAGTAGCTAAAAATATGAAAACACCAAAGAAGGGTGTTTTCACCTTTTCTCGCTCTCTCTATTCTATGTGTCAGAGAATACAAATCATGTCCCACAAATTGTTGCCATACCCCTGCCGTTATCTGCATCTCTCTCTCTCTCTCTCTCTCTCTCTCTCTCTCTCTCTATCCTTTTGAAATGATTAAATTGACTCCAAGAAAGCTAATTACGTGATCAAATTAGCTCAAAACAGCATGTATGTGTACATCCCCCATTAACGTGATTGATTGTGAACAGAAAGGGCACTAGGGGAAAAGATTACTCTTGAGGTCCAAAACGGTGTCATCGCCGGAGACTATCATTGCGAGATGAGTGTCGAGACTGGTGTCGATGAAGACGGCGTTGTGAGGCGACGCCACACCGTCAGAATCGGGTTTACAAAGTCGATTCGTCATTTTTGGTCGCAGAGTCGGAGATGGAAAAAGCACCTATCGAGGGTTTTGCTGTGGCGGTGCATGTAATGAGAAAGCGGGTTTTAACAGTTTAAATCACTGCTGGGTTTTTCGCTGGGTTGGGTTCATCTTGTCCATCGGCCTGGGATGAAGAGAAGCTTTAAATCACCGCTGGGTTTTTCACTGGGTTCGGTTCCATTTAGATTGTAGAGATATCGAAGTTGATTTGGGTTGATACGTGAGAGTGAGAAAGAGAGGCGTGCTTGAGAATGATGAAGAGAAGGTGTGTGCTTATATATATCAGAGGGGGGTGTGTGCAGGGGCGTATAGGTATGTGGAGGAATGAATAGAATGGGAAGGTATATATCTGTGAAGAAGAGCAGAAGGGAAGGAAAGAATAGAAGTTAATGCGCCTGGAGGATTTTCTAAATGGATTAAGAACATGGGCTGCACTTTTGGGCTAAGTCATATTTCAATCCGCAACTTGATGAACTGGTGGAGAAGATGGTCGGGTGGGCAGGATGTGCATTTTGGAGTAAGGGTAAAAGCGGAAAAAAAAGACCGTAACAGTAGTGAAAAGGGAAATAAAAATGTAAACATACGAAAACAACTTAAAAAAAGTAAGTACAAAAAAATAGTGAAAATAATAAAAGTACACAACTATATTTTGTAATTGGATAAAAAAATATTAAAAAAAATACAATACAAATACACAAAATAAAAATTGTAAACGTACAGCCCCTAAATAACTAAGGTCATGTTTGGACTCCATATTTGGAAAATCACTCCAAAAAAATAATCAAAATACATCTAAAAAATAATGGTTGATATTATGATTTTTCATAATATCAAGCATGATATAAAAATATCATATTTTAATTTTATTTCTGTACCTACGTAATGTTTACTTTTTTCACAAAAATCATATCAGTAATTACAAAACAAAAAAAAAATGATGTAATCGTGCGTTACTTTTCGGCTATTGCCGTGATTGATGTGCCACTAACCTACATTTGGGCCTTATACTTTTGAGTTCATTTTAAGCCTATGCGAGGGCACCGGACTGGGTCATGCTTGGGCTTTAACTAGCTAGTCCACCATGAAAATGGAAAAATGGCTTGATGGAATTGGATATTCTGGGCCAGAAATGAACCGCAGTGCAACAAGATACTCATATGAGCAGAGTTCTACGGAACAAGCATGAGAATTTAAGGAGATGTTTAACAAAGCTGTGAATTTTAATTTGGGTGTTTGAAAAACTAAGAATCAAAATTAGCTGTGGTTTTTTTTTGTGAAAAAAATAGGTGGATGTTTGATAAAGCAGTTTTTGTTTTGAGTTTTCTTTCCTCAATCTTTTTTTCATCTTTCCTTATAATGTTCTTTTCTTCTAAAGTAAAACCCTCCAGCCACGTCCACCGCCAGTCACCACCACCACCAAACTCGCACCACCACCACCACCCCTTCATAAAAAATTACAGATCTGCAGCGACGATGGTGTGATTGGCGAAGCTTGCAGGCATGGTGGAGGTGACGACGACGGCTGCAATGTCTGATTTGAGTGATGACGGTTGGTCGTTGCAAATCTGCAACGATGATTGTCGGGTGGAGCAGATCTACGACGGCACGATGGCTGCAGCGAGGTAGGAATATGAGTGGCAACGGTGATGGGGTGGCGGCTAGTCTCGGTGGTGCGTTGTGATGTTGGCGGCAGTAGTGGGACGTTGGCAGTGGTTATGGTTGTCAAAGGCAGTGGCCGGCGGTGGTGTGTGGCGATGGTGAAAATGGCAGTGGTGGTGGGTCATGGTGATGGCGGTCGGTCTGGTGGTCATGGTGGTGCTCTATGTGTGATGGATTTTTTTTTTTATAAATGTTGTTCATTTTTTTTGTACTTCTAACGAAGTTTGAAGGTTGGATCTCAAACAAAAATCAAACTGGAAACCTAAGGTAACGTTTGAAAACCATCTAGTTTTCTATTTTTTTCTCCAGTTTTGTAAATTGGAGAAAAAACGTGTTTGACACACAGTTTTTCGTTTTTTTTTCCTTCAGTTTTTAAACACAGGGCTGTTTTTGAAAACTCCCATTTAAGAGTTTTGGATTTTCAGTTTTGATTTTTCTTTTGAGACCACCACCACCCTCCCATCGCCCACAGTCATAGGCCACTGCAGACCACCGGAAGCCGCCGGCCTCCGCCATGCCCCACCACCGCCACAACAATCACTACTAAAAAAAAAAAACTCAAAATAAAAACTGGCCGGATAATCAAACATCTATTTGTTTTGTAAAAAATAAAAACTAAATTGATTTTGATTTTTTTTTTAAAACAGAAAATCAAAACTGGAACTGATTTCAAACAGACCCTTAAAACTCTAAAATAGAGTTTTCAAAGACAACCCCGTTTTTAAAACTGAAGGGAAAAAATAAAAACTGTATGTCAAACATGTTTTAATCTCCAGTTTACAAAACTAGAAAGAAAAAAAAATTGGGAAAAAAAATATTTCAAATGCTACCTAATAAGTTTTTGGATTTGGATGCACTTTCATAATCATGCATTTTCCCTTCTGCCTTTTAATATATAAACATGTGATGGGTAATTATAAATCATTATTTTTTCATCTTTTGAGTCCGAGTCACTTGAATATTTTATATAGGTACTTTCTTATTTAGTTGAGCTCAATAAAATAATGACGATATATTCAATCTTGGTTCGATTATCTCACATATGGATCATGAACGATCGTTTGAACGAGAGAATACGAGCAACGCTAGAATAGCTTTGACTCGTTTTACATAATTTATTTAGGAACAATTTGGGTCAACCATGCAGGGCCTTTATGCAAAAAGACGTGTTTCGAATAAACTGCTTTTTGGAAGAAAAAGATTGTTACAATGACATTAATTCACTCACCAAATCTTCCGAGAGACTCAAACTTGAACTCTTTTTGGAGATTGCCTAACAATCTTTTGTAAGAGAATTACTTTTCAAACCTGTTTAGATAGATACTCTATGTTCTTGTTGTTATTATTATCTTGGTCACCCGAGGTGTAAGACGCTGGAATACTGTACTTAATGATTGCGAGCATGATTACTCCACTGGGCCGCTCCACTTGTAAACTTTCCTGAGATTTACTTAAAGGTCTTCAGTTTGAGTTTTCTTTGGATACACTACATAGGATCTTCTGATGAATCATTTCAAACTTTTTGGTCGGCCCGGGCATGAAGAGCATTTGATTCGTCGGAGAAGGTGAGTTGGTAAGATGTAATCTACCGTGGAAGGCTCACATACGGGACAAGTGCAGGTAGAGCCCAAGGTGGTCAGGTTGACTTCCACCAAAAAAGAGACCAGGGTGCTCAATTCACCACCATGAATTGTTGAGAGGGGAAACTAGCTAATGACCCCCTGTAATATACATGGTGTGTGATTTTTTCCCTTCACTTCAAAATTAACTACTAAACCCTCCACTTAAGAAATTGAGCTCCTTAGACGGGTCCGTTATAAATAACGTGAAATGACCAAAATACCCTTATTTTATTACCCTAGCGACTAAAATTACGTGGTTTTGCCCATTGTTTATAATTCTTTTTTTCCCTACTTTTTCACTATCCCCGTCAAACATTCTCTCCTCTCATTCGTCAGGCCTGCACACACCGAGAAACTCCCCATCGCTAGCCACCACTGTCGTCGACCAGCCTCCACACCGGCAACCCATCAGCCCCACCATCACAAATTATTTATCTACCACTGCCAAGCCACATCACCTCCGGCGAGATCAGCAATCGCCGCCTCAAACAATCTCCACACCGGCGACCCAACTCTACCACAGATCAGCCAATCCCCGTCGCCGACAACACCACCGAGACTACCTTTCCAAGGCCCCGCCAAGGTGCTGAGACCCACCACTGCCTGCCCTCTTTCCTCTTGCCACCACTGCTTTGTCGTCGGTGACACCACCCGCTGCTGTCGTAGACCACCACCACATCAAGGCTATAGCTGACGACATCGCCGAAAAAGTCCACCCACCGCCCACCACCTTCAAAACACTCTACCACCCTATGTAGTCGTCGACTTATATCGCATTTGAAGAGTTCGACATTTTTCGGGTATATGGACATACTGTTCGCCCAGATCCAGGCTGACCTCCGCTCTAACGACGTGTTCCACCAGTCCGGCACGCTCCTCCAAGCCCTCCAGCAATTCACCGCTGGGCGCGACATCTCTGTCATCGCCAGATCTGCCGTCGAGGAGATCGTCACTTCCCCCGCCTTCGCTGTGTCCAAGAAGCATGCCTTCGACCTAACCAGCTCCACTCGCCTCACCACCGACCTGTGAGAGATCGACTGCATTGGAATCTGCACCGATCTCGACTTCCCCGACCCGATGTCACCGCTGCTGCCGTCTCCATCCTCGCCGTCATACCCTCCTACCGCCTCGGCAAGCTCATCGCCAGACTGCAACAAGGAAATCTTCAAGCGTGTGCAGAGTTGCTAGGGGGAGGGGGGAGTGGGAGTGAAGAAGAGATAAAAGAAATGGGCAAAATTGTCATTTTCAAAAATATATCTTTTGTCAACGCGTGTGTTGACCACGCGCTGTTAAATTTAACGGTTTTCATCTAAGGCGCTCAATTTTCATAAGTGTGAGGGGGTTTAGTAGTTATTTTTGAAGTGGAGGGAAAAAAGTCGTTTACCGTGTATAGTACATAGGGTCATTAGCTAGTTTTCCCTTGTTGAAAAGGAGTTCTAGTTGGTGTTACATGTTTTGCCCCTACACGCACAAGTGTATGGCAGATGCAAAAGAGGCTATAAGATGTAGGCCATATCCTTCTTTCTTTCTTACTTAGTTCCGTTATCATTATCGGAAGTGAATGTCTATTGTTACATCAGCTCATTTTTTCTCACGTTCTTATTCATTGCTAAAAAATTTAAACATTGCTGTTGACGCACTTTTAAGCGATAAGATTAAGATCTGAACTAATATATGAGGGGATTAAAGTAGGCGCTTTACAGACCATACTAGACTTGTATTTCAGAACTAAAGCTGGAGCGTACCGTGGAAAGGAGAAGAAGAAGAAGATCATCAAAGGATCAGTCGTGCTCTTGTGAAATTGTGGCGTGCATGCATGCATATGCCTGCATGATTGCCTCATAAATTTTTGGTCAGTGGTTGGCAGGTTTTCGCTTTGCTTACTGGGATGTGTGCCTCTTCTTTATATCTAATGACTTATCTTTTCAAAGCTCTGGGCTTTCCCTCCACACTAAACTGAGCTTTCTTGCTTAGTTAATTAACGCTAAACCCTAGTTTATTAAAGCCTTCCTTCTTGCTTACGTTTTGGATCTCTGCTCGTTATGCTTTTGTTTGTCCGTTGTTTCCTCTAGATTTCACGCATGGCCTGTGTCTATATATATATATATATATATATATATATATATATATATGGGGACCGATCCACACCCACCGGTGGAGAAATAACAAATTTCTCCACCGAACCGCTGGTCTTACCAGCGGTTGGCCACGTGGGCCAAAAAGGCGAAAAAGGTGTACGGTCACTGCATTAATGGCAAAAAAGGCACGAGAAATGGCACGAGAAATGGTGAGAAAATGGCGAGAGAGAGAAAAAGGACACCAACCGCATGCACAACCAGCGGTTGGCATTAATATGCCTGCCACGTGCCGTCCCCCACCCCTGCCACGTGGCCCAACCCCATGGCCCCTGCCACGTGGCGTCCCCTCCCCTGCCACGTGGCCCACCAGCATGGCCAACCGGCGGTATTAGCGATGGCCCTGCCACGTGGCATCCCCTCCCCCTGCCACGTGGCAGAGGGAGGGCACCAACCGCTGGTACCACCCGCGGTTGGTGCCCTCCCTCTGCCACGTGGCAGGGGGAGGGGATGCCACGTGGCCCAACCGCCGGTACCACCCGCGGTTGGTCCCCTCCCTCTGCCACGTGGCGTCCCCTCCCCTGCCACGTGGCCCAACCGCTCCTACAACCCGCGGTTGGTCCCCTCCCTCTGCCACGTGGCGTCCCCTCCCCCTGCCACGTGGCCCAACCGCTCCTACGACCCGCGGTTGGTCCCCTCCCTCTGCCACGTGGCGTCCCCTCCCCTCATCCGCAGGGCCCAACCGCTCCTACAACCCGCGGTTGGTCCCTGCCCCTCCCCTGCCACGTGGCGCCCCCCCCCGCGTGATGCCCCACCTGGTGTCCTTCCCCACGATGCCACGTGTCGTCCTTCCCTCCCCCGTGATGCCCCAACGTGGTGTCCTTCTGCCGAATTTTTTTTTTTGCAGCAGCCTTTGACCGCATAAACACCCACCCTTCCTCACTTTTTTCTGTCTTTTTTCTTCTCTCTTCCTCGCTTCTCTCTTTATAATCCCCTCCCCCGAACCCTTCTTCTGCACTCTGTCATCTTTTACCAACTTCCTTCGTACTTCATATCTCACCTACATAATCTCCACAACAATACAAATCAAAAAATTTTACGCTAGAAGATCGTGGATAACCGCTAGAAGATCGGTAGTTTTTTCTTTAAATACATCAAGTCACAACAAGTAAGTATTTTGAATTTCCTTATAATTCAATGTTAGGTTTATACAAATCAGCGTATTACATTTATAGATTCCAAAACAGCGATTTTTTAGGGTGCCAAATATAGACAGTTTTTCACGAATTTATAAAAAATAGCTAGAGCTAGATTTTGCCAAAATACAAAAAAGAGACCCTAGTTATTCTTAAAGGATCTGTCTCAGGTAAAAATTTCAGATTTTTCCAAAGACTGGAAAGGGGTTAACTGATACGGGGAACCTTGTAACTCTGCAGTGTATTTTAAAATATCAAGCTAGCGCGATTTCGCGCGAAACTTTTATGAGAATCCTAGGATGTTGGGAAGTTCCATTCCCCAGGAATTCGGGCCATTCCGAAGCCGTTACCTATTTTTTTGGCCGAACGGCCCTTTAAGCGCTTGATCCGGACACCGGTTCGCGATTTTTGGGCGAAACCTCCGTAAAATACTTTTTATGTCAAGAATGAATTCAGGAAGCCTCAAGTAGCATTTCGAAGCACTTTTGATATTTTTTTATGCCAGGGGGCATTTCGGTAATTCGCCGCCCCGAGAGGGGTATTTCGGTAATTTTACAGTGCTAAGTTTTTTGACGGACTTTTTAGTCCAGAAATATAATTACAAAACCTGAAATGTTGTTTTGAAGCTGACGTGGCGCGCGTAGGGGTGTTTTGGTAATTTTCCCGCGCCAAGGGGTGTTTTGGTAATTTTCCCGTGCCAAGTTTTTCAAACGACTTTTTAGTCCAGAAATGTAAGTAAACCACCTGAAATGTTGTTTTGAAGCTGGTTCGGGGGCGTTGGGGTGATAGTGAACGCTCAGGGGCATTTCGGTAATTTGCCGATGTTCGGGGGCTATTTTGCTAGGAAGGATCCAGCTTAAAATTCATACCTTAAAATAACTTTTAGTTCAGGAAAGGGTGTGAGACACCCGAAAACTTATTTTGTTCCAGATGTTCTGAACCTTGTGAACTAGCGTAATTAAGCGTTCGGAGTGGTGGGAATTGAGGATTTGTTTTAATACATTGAAATAATGACTATTGCTAATGTGTTGGTAAGCTAGGTTAAAGATCCAGTTATAGTTTTGGAATGTAAATATTATGGATATTATGGACGCTAAGTTGGTTTATAATTATATTTTGTTCTTAAAGGTATGAATTTCAGCTCTGGACCTCATGATACATCAATCCTATACGATGACGATGACCACGTCGCGAGGCACGTATTTGACGGTGTCGATAGGGGTGTTTTGGAAACAATTCAAAGCACAAGGCACCTTGAAGAGTGGGTACTAAACGAGGAACAAATACAGCTATTACACCGTCAAAATTTAACCCTGTTCACCGATCCCGGGAAATGGTCTCGACACGACGATTGCCTTATATCCGCTCTAGTTGAACGATGGAGGAGCGAGACGAACTCATTTCACTTCCGGTTTGGTGAAATGACTGTTACGTTAGAGGACGTCGGATTTATACTTGGAATCCCATGTCACGGCAGACCCGTTACTTTGAACGTGCCGTCTGCATCCATAGCGAATATGGCTATGCAGTATTTTCCGGGAATTCCAAGGGCAGCGCTTACAACAAACGGCGTCAAGCTTAAATGGCTGAGAGAGCAGTACGGCGTGCTACCGGATGAATACACTCCTCAAGATTTCGTGACGTATACGAAGGCATTCCTTCTGTATATTATTGGAGCTATATTACTTCCGACGCATTCGAAAAACACGGTGCATCCGAAGTATATGGTGTTCTTGGAGGATCTTGAGGAGGTATACTCCTATTCGTGGGGTTCAGCTGTCCTTGCGCACCTATATCGAGCACTGCATAAGGCTACGAGAAACGGTGCCAAGTCCATTGCCGCCTGCCTGACTCTATTACAGGTATGAGCATTTATTTTCTTGGTAGGATCCTTAGTCAATATATTCGGGATTAATTACTAATTCCATATAATGTTTGCATTCACAGGTTTGGTCTTACGAGAGGCTACCCATGGGTCGTCCACAACCGTTGGTAGATTCCGATGAGACGTGGCCTAGGGTGTGGGCCTGGGGGCCTACGACCAACCGGAGGAGGAGACGGGTAGACCCTCACCACCATCTAAAGTTCTATCGGGGGGAACTAGAGATACTAGATGCATCCCAGGTGACGTGGCAGCCATATGGCAAGGTGATGCATCTGTTGGATGAGTGGTGTTGGCAACTTCCGGTGTCGTACGTGCTGGCAGGTTTGGTTCGGGTGCCGCTCATTCACTTCGAAGAATGTGAGTTTCAGATGCCCGATCGAGCTATGAAGCAAGCTGGCTGTCCACAAGGGATACCAAAACCCGCTGTAGACATGCGGCCATACAGGGGTGGTCGAGGGCCGAACTTCGAGGTGGCTGATGCCTTGATTTTGTTGGGTGACGAGGTGCACCAGTGGAATACCTGGCAGGAAACGTATGATAGCCTTGTATCGCTGAAGCACGACGGCATTAGTACTGAGGAATACTTACAGTGGTTTCTCAGGGTGACGCGCACGAGGGTGAATCGCCCTTCCCAGGTGAAGAAGACATCGTACGCGCCACGTGAGGTCTATGACCAGTTCTGGGCATTGGCCATTGTAAGTCATGCTAGTGTTGTTTGATAATTTATTTGCGCACCTTATCGACCATTTGTCAAATATGATTAGCCATATTTTCTATGCATGTTTTTTAGGTTGACCAGGGCATTGAGGTGTTCAAGCAGCTGGAGTCGTTTGACTGGTTTGTCGCGCAGGCTCCTGACAATCTCAAGAGGTCCATTGAGAAGTACAAGACTGAAGTTCAAAACTTTAGTCTTGCGTACCGGGGTTACGAAGGGGAGCCGTCTAGTCGCCCTCGTCCTGAAGCGTACGACTATCAGCCCCAGAGTCAGGTGTGGGAGTCGTCTGGTCGCCCTCTTCCTGACGCGTACAACTATCAGCCCCAGAGTCAGGTGTGGGAGCCGTCTGGTCGCCCTCCTCCTGACGCGTACGACTATCAGCCCCAGAGTCAGGTGTGGGAGCCGTATAGTCGCTTGCCTCCTGACGCATACGACTCTCAGTGCCAGAGTCAGGTTCCCCAAGTAGGAATCCAGGCCTCGCGCCCAAGCTTTCGGTCGGACAAAGGACAAGCGACGAAGCCATTGAGGTCGGACAAGATGGCTTGGATCGACCGGCACTACTTCGGGCATGAGCCTGTCAATTCAGCAGACTTTCCCCTTGCGACATTCCTAGGTCATGAGGATATCAGAACGTTGGCGCCGGAGACAGATCTTTCAAATTTTGTCATGAACGCTTACATAGAACTGCTCCGGATTAGAGAGCAACGTTTTAACCGTTCTGAATATTTGAAGCTTAACATGTATCCCACTCATTTTGTGGAATTAACGGTGAGAGAATTCACAGAATGGAGGCGAGGGGGCGGCAGGAGTAAGTGGAAACCAGGTCGAAACGTGTTAGGCATGATGAACGCAGACTATCAATGTCCCGCTGCTGATGCGAACCTTATCATGATACCCTGTCATCATGCAAACCACTGGTTCCTATTAGTTCTCCATCCAGCGTTCAGAACGGTTCACATATACGATAGCCTAAGGGAGGACGAGCCTGGACAGCTGCTGGCACAGATGTACAACGAGTACATCACTTTAGTGGTTAGTATTTATTTTTTGACCTTGGCTCATAGTATATTGTTCTTGTCTCATAGGCTTGATTCTCGTTTTTATTGTTGGATGCAGACTACTGTCCTCTCGCTAGCATGCGGACGGCCACAGGGTGACCCTTGGACGGTCGTGATGATAAAGGACCGACCAAAGCAATATAACGGTCACGATTGCGGGATTTACGTCCTCAAGTACATGGACTACATTGCTCGCTCGGAAGTGCTCAAACACTCCTCGTGGACTAGGAAGGATGCCTTGACGTTTAGGTATAGGATAGCCTGGGAGCTGAAAAAGAATGAAGCTAGACGCCTTCATTACCATTATCCTGACGTGCGTGGCTAGCTGCTGTGATGTTACAAAAAATTGTACCAAAAAGAAATGTACATAATTTTTCGCATGCTATGAATTTGGCGCTAAAATGTGCGCGAATATACCTTTCATATGACGGCATTCGAAAAAATTACGCGTCTCGCTTTTCGCCGAAATTCATAGAAATGGGCTAACTAGCGTGCATGAGGTGCAATGAGCGAAAAAAAAGTGACAAAAAAAATTTCAACTTTTTTCGGAAGCTATCAAATGCGGCCTATAGTGTGCCCGAATAGGCCCTTCCTAGGAAAACTCAAAAATTAATGTGTCTCGTTTTTCGCCGAAAGTCTTACAAATGGGCTAACTAGCGTGCCTGAAGTGCAATGAGCGGAAAAAAAGTGACAAAAAAAATTACAACTTTTTTCGGAAGCTATCAAATGGGGCCTAAAGTGTGCCCGAATAGGCCCTTCCTAGGAAAACTCAAAAATTAATGTGTCTCGTTTTTCGCCGAAAGTCTTACAAATGGGCTAACTAGCGTGCCTGAAGTGCAATGAGCGGAAAAAAAGTGACAAAAAAAATTACAACTTTTTTCGGAAGCTATCAATTGGGGCCTAAAGTGTGCCCGAATAGGCCCTTCCTAGGAAAACTCAAAAATTAATGTGTCTCGTTTTTCGCCGAAAGTCTTACAAATGGGCTAACTAGCGTGCCTGAAGTGCAATGAGCGGAAAAAAAGTGACAAAAAAAATTACAACTTTTTTCGGAAGCTATCAATTGGGGCCTAAAGTGTGCCCGAATAGGCCCTTCCTAGGAAAACTCAAAAATTAATGTGTCTCGTTTTTCGCCGAAAGTCTTACAAATGGGCTAACTAGCGTGCCTGAAGTGCAATGAGCGGAAAAAAAGTGACAAAAAAAATTACAACTTTTTTCGGAAGCTATCAATTGGGGCCTAAAGTGTGCCCGAAAACGGAGTTACCAAAAATATCAATAATCCACAAATCAAATCACAAATTAAAGATTGCACAAACCAAATCACAAATTTAAACATTATAAAAGTTCAATTTATACAACTGAAACATTAACCCTAACACTCTTCCTCATCATCGTCCTCCTCGACCATACTGCCAGGTTCGATACCTAACACTTTATAATGGTTTCTCTTGTCATGATCAGTCATCTTATTACACAACGCACACTTTCGTAATTTTTTTTGACCCGTTGCTTCTTCAATCGGATTCTTCATGCGTATTGCTCGTTTTCGCCCTTTTGTTTGAGAAATAATTGGATCAAAAATGTCGTCCTCCTCACGTTGTAGGTCAGTGCCGTCAATGACTGGCTGTTTGGCTCGATTGAATCTACCGCCTGGAGTTGGTCGAGTAGTCGGAGTGTCCACAGTTTCTGGTAATGCCATCCTAAACTGTGCATGCATAGCCTTATCCCGTGCGGCTGCTTCAACTTGATACCTGTACCCATCAAATGTCGACGCTGCATCCATTGATAAACCGTGCATGATGTTACAAAGGTGATTATATCGCAGCGACTCAGATTGCTCGAAATCAACTGAAACATTGGGCACGTAAGGAATGTGACCGTGGACTCTGTTGGCTTCCTTCGTCCACCGTTCCAAGATATACGGTGGAGGGATTTCACTAGCATTCTTGGCGCTCAAAACCCTCAACGCGTGTCGACAAAGTATACCTTTATGCTCAAACAGTTGACAGTTGCAATTAACCAACCCAGTGTCCTTACAAATTGCTACGGTAAAATGTCGTCTGGTCCTCGGAGCCGACGAAGAGCACGGATTGGCGAAGTTCGTCACATTTGTCAAAGCATAAACCTTGATGTCTCTGGTGGAATACTCGTGCAACTTTGTCATGCCATATTGATTCGACTTTAGTAGTTCCTCTTGAAACTGTCGAAACATTTCCTTGGTATAGACTTGAGCCGCATGAGCCTCTAAAGGTGAATAAAGTAGTATAGCTCTTTCTTTGCAAACTGTAGCCGCGTCGGCTTCTCTCTCACGGTACAATTGCCTGTCAACGGCTTTCTGCATCTCTAGTACGAACTCCGCTATACTTGAAGACTGGCCTACGTACCCATCAAAGAATGAATTCATAGCTTCGCTTCTCGAGGTCGTAGTCATTCCGGCTGCAAAAAAATTCTTGGTGTAGGCACCGACCCACTGTGTCTTGATCTCTGATGGTGCCGGAAATGGTTCGATGATACGTGGAGGTGCCACAAAGGATGCGGTCTGAGTTGGCTTCCAGGTAGGCAACGTGGGAGACAGCAAGGACGGCGCAAGGGCCGAGGACAAGGCTCCCCAGACAGGTCGTGAGGGCTGGCAGTGCTGCGCAGGCAGGGTGACGATGAACAGGACCGACAGTCTACAGTCCGTGATGAGGGTATGGCGTCCAGGGTCCGTAGACGGGAGTTCAAGTATATTTCTCTCACTAGAATTCCAGAGAGAATGTTTCTTTTAGAGAGAGAAAGTGAAAAGTCCAAATGAGAAAAAGATCCTTGAAAAAGCTCCAAAGTCCACTATTTATAGGCAAAAATGTGCATGTGTCATAAGTTGACATGTGTCGCCCCCTGGGAACGACACGTCACCAGGGGGCCAACGCACTGACCCTTCGTTGGACTGCCGGTTCCTAAGTTCGTGCTGCCCTGCCCTTGCAACATCTCTCTGCCTGTCTGAGGAGACTGATCATGCCGCGGTAGCATGGTCAGAGTAGCCCGTTGCCCCAGCCTCCAGTCCAAGCCCTTACTGAATCCCACAGGCCTGGCAGCGGTGGGGAAGACCCGACGCCCAGCTGCCAGGTGGACTAGGCAAGATGCCCTTCCGAAGACCTGCTCCCATCTCGGAGTGACCCGGGGGTCATAGTCCTTAGGGGTGCCGACGCGAGCCCCCAGTGCCAGAGCACGTAGGCCAGTCACGCAGGCACCCTGGCGGAGATAGTGTCCTGGAGGAGTAGCCTATCCCGTGAGCATATAACATGATTGCAGCGCATGGGGCGCGGTTGAGTGCGGGCGACGAGGGTCGCAGAGTGATCTCCGAGCGACAAGGGTCGTTGCGTGGATGGCGCGCGACCGTGAGCGACGGTTGTCATGGCGACAGAGCGGCCACAAGTGACGGTCATCGAGACTACGAGCGACGGTCATCGCGACGAAGGAGCACGGCCGAGAGCGACGGTCGTCGCGACTATGGCGGAGCGCGGCCGCGAGCGACGGTCGTCGTGACAACGGAGCACGGTCAAAGGTGACGGCGTCGGTATTCAAGGCAGGTGGCCGACCCCTGGGGTGGCCGACCCCCAAGGGAGGCCGACGCTTGGGGGAGGCCGAGCCTAGAGGGAGGCCGACCCCCGAGGGTGGCCGACCCCTTGGGGGAGGCCGACCCTAGAGGGAGGCCGACCCCCGAGGGTGGCCGACCCCTTGGGGGAGGCCGACCCTAGAGGGAGGCCGACCCCTCGGGGTGGCCGACCCCTTGGGGTGGCCGACCCATTGGGGTGGCCGACCCTTGGGGAGGCCGACCCTAGAGGGAGGCCGACCCCTTGGGATGGAAGGCACGCCGAAGTCGCTTCACGAATGGTTCACGTGACTTGAGCATGCGTTGCTTTGACCGGCCCTCGAGCGTTGAAAAGTTGACCGCTGACTGGGTGATGTGTCGTGCAAAGTGGGTCCCTTGGCGGGTCTTGGGGTGCGACCAGAATAGGGTATGAACAATCTCATACAACGATTGTAACCATTCGTGATTGTGCAAATAGTAAGTATCCATTAACGTGGCCCACCTCTCCTCGAACACGTCTACCGTCAACGATTTCTTCACACATGTATTAAAGTCAGTCTTGAATGACGGATGGTTTGCATATACATGGTGAAGCCGTTCGGGATATTTGTTGCTTATGTGCCATGTGCACAGGCCATGGTGAGTATCTGGAAGGACCTTAGCGATTGCATTTTTCATTGCCAGATCTTGGTCGGTGATGATGGTCTTTGGAGGAATATGATACATTGCTTGAAGCCACGTTTCAAATAACCACGTAAATGACTCCTCCGTCTCATCCCTAAGCAGGGCAAAGCCAAACGAGATTGACTGATAGTGGTGGTTCACCCCGGTGAACGGAGCAAAAGGCATAGAGTACTTATTGGTGCGGTATGTGGTGTCAAACGTCACAACATCCCCAAAATTTTGGTAAGCAGCTCTAGAACGGGGGTCCGCCCAAAATATAGTACTAATGCGGTTCTCATCATCCAGTTGGAGACTGTAAAAAAATCCAGAATTCTCACTCTGAAGGGACCTGAAGAGATCAAGTGTAGTTTGAGAATCACTCTTACCGAAAGACTCTCTCCTCTGAGCACGAAGTTCATTTCGAAGGTCTACTTCGTTGAAACTCAACTTGTCAATCCCCCCAGCCTGGCTTGAGAAAACCCCCATCATCTTAGAAGGTGGAATTTTAGCCTCGGCCATTGTAAAAATTAGTTGTCTGTGTGCCGCGCTTATTTCTCGGTGTTGATGAATTTGACCAATCTTACTGGGGGTCATCAACTGATGATTATGGCTCAACTCCACTCCTGTGACAACCCAATGGTTTTCATTTTTTCGGTGTACTGCATACACATGGGCCTTGCAGCCGGTACCCGGAAATGTGTCCCGTTTTCTTTGTCTTGTTGTCCCTTCGTCACTGATCCGAACGACCGGAGTTACATGCGGTGCTCCTCTATGACACTCAAATAGTCTTGCACCAATTTGATCTGTATTCGCCCGTTTTCTAGTCGTCTTAGTTCTAATACCGAAACCTATCGTTTTCGAATATGCTCTATAGTATGCTTCAACTTCGTCCAGTGCTTGAAAAACTTGACCAACGTAAGGTGGATCAGAACCTTCACAAAAATTATTTCCTCCAGTTGCATCCATATTTATACTGGAATCTAAAAAATAAAAATTATATCATTCTCAACAAGTCATAGATTTAAATAAAAGAAGAATAAAATTTATTTAAACCACCGTCTTTCGAGAAATTTGGTATAATGTAAAATTAGCAAAATAGCCCCCGATGAGCGACAAATTACCGAAATGCCTCCGGGGGTTCATTATCACCCTAACGCCCCAAATCAGCTTCAAAACAACCTTTCAGGTGCTTTGCTTACATTTCTGGACTAAGAAATCCTTTGAAAAACTTAACGCTGCAAATTTACGAAAATACCCCTATCGGGGATGCGAATTACCAAAATGCCCCCTGACAACAAGCTTCCTGAATTCACTCTTTAAAATAACTTTTCAGGTGTCTCACACCCTTTCCTGAACTAAAAGTTATTTTAAGCACAGATTTGTGTAACGTAAAATTAGCAAAATAGCCCCCGGGGGTTCATTGTCACCCTAACGCCCATCAAACCAGCTTCAAAACAACCTTTCAGGTGTTTTACTTACATTTCTGGACTGAAAAACTTTTTTTCGGGAAAATTACAAAAACACCCCTCGCGGGGGGCAAATTACCAAAATGCCCCCTGGCTTCAGAAAATATCAAAATTGCTTTAAAACGCTATTTTAAGCTTCCTGAGTTCATTCTTGATTTAAAAAGTATTTTACGGATTTTTCGCCTAAAAATCCCGAACCGGTGTCCGGATCGAGCGCTTAAAAGCCCGTTCGGCCAAAAAATTAGCTAACGACTTCGGAATGGTCCGAATTCCTGGGGAATGGAACTTCCCAACACCCTAGGGTTCTCATAAAAGTTTCGCACGAAATTGTGCTGTCTTGATATTTTAAATTACACTGTAAAGTTACAAGGTTGCGCGTATCAGTTAACCCCTTTCTAGTCTTTGAAAAACTCTGAAATTTTAACCTGATACAGATCTTTTGAAAATAACTAGGGTCTCTGTTTTGTATTTTGGCAAAATCTAGCTCTAGCTATTTTTTATAAATTCGTAAAAAAACTGTCTAATTAAGTTTTCACCTTTAGCGACAATTACGCCCCGCAATCAGCTGCAAAATAACATTTCAGGCGTTTTACTTACATTTCTGGACTTAAAAGTCCGTTGGAAAATTTTTTCGGGAAAATTACCAAAATACCCCTCTCGGGGTGGCAAATTACCAAAATACCCCTGGCTTCAGAAAATATCAAAAGTGCTTTAAAATGCTATTTTAAGCTTCCTGAGTTCATTCTTGATCTAAAAAGTATTTTACGGATTTTTCGCCTAAAAATCCCGAACCGGTGTCCGGATCGAGCGCTTAAAAGCCCGTTCGGCCAAAAAATTAGCTAACGGCTTCGGAATGGCCCGAATTCCTGGGGAATGGAACTTCCCAACACCCTAGGGTTCTCATAAAAGTTTTGCGCGAAATCGCGCTGGCTTGATATTTTAAATTACACTGCAAAGTTACAAGGTTGCGTGTATCAGTTAACCCCTTTCCGGTCTTTGGAAAAATCTGAAATTTTTACCTGATATAGATCTTTTGAAAATAACTAGGGTCTCTGTTTCGTACTTTGGCAAAATCTAGCTCTAGCTATTTTTTATAAATTCGTGAAAAATTCTATTTCTGACGCCCTAAAAAATCGCTATTTTGGAATTTTTCGAATGTAATACCCCGATTTGTCAAAACGTAATTTTGACGCCCTTTGACGCCCTAAACACGAATTTTAGACTATTGTAAGAACAACTTAAGCGTAACACAATTTAAACAATCAATTGGTAAGAACAAATTGAAAAATACTTACTTGTTTTAACTTGATATATTTCAAGAAAAATCCACCGGTCTTCTAGCGGTTATCCACCGATCTTCTAGCGTAAATTTTTTTTGTTTGTATGTAGGTGAGATAGGGAGAATGAGGAGGGTGGAAGAAATGATTCGGGGAGGAGGGATTTTATAGAGAGAAAAGTGAGAGAGGAAGAGAAGAACCGTGAGTGAACAGCAGGGAGGGGGAGGGGGGAATGACACGTGGGGGTGGGGGGGTAGGGTGGTAATGACACGTGGGGGAAGAGGGGGTTCACGGGTGGGGGAAGGGGGGTTCACGGGTGGGGGAAAAGGACATAGGGTGGGGGCCACGGGGTGGGGGGCAAGGGGGTGGGGGGCAAGGGGGGTGACGGGTGGGGGGTGGGGTCACGGAAGGCAATAATGCCAACCGCATGTAGGAGTTGCGGTTGGGCATTATTGCCACCATTTTCTCACGAGTTTTTCATTTTCTCGTGATATTTTCATGAATTTATCATAGTATTTTCGTCCTTTTTTGTCCCTTTTCGTCCTTTTTTGGCCCACGTGGCCAACCGCTGGTAAGACCAGCGGTTCGGTGGAGAAATTTGTTATTTCTCCACCGGTGGGTGTGGATCGGCCCCCTATATATATATATATATATATATATATATATATATATATATATATATATATATATACTTTTATCTGCCTTAGAAAATTCCTCCAGCTTAGAGAATCCTTATCTTCCTCAGATTTATACTCACTCTGTCTTGAAATAATAGTCATGATTAACAAATTAATATTGCTTCAATAAGAGTAACAGATAATGTTTGTGTTCTGTATTTATTTCAGCGGGCAACATGTTACAATTTTGATGATGAAAGATTATCGATAAAAGTATTATGTCGCTATTGTTAAATTTATAGTGAAAATATTGTTAAACTGCTTTTGATTAGCGATACTTTTCTATTATTGCGTAGGTGTTTGGATCTATCCATGAATTACTGGGCATTTAAAATTTACATGATCACAACTAATTTTGAAGCTTACCCGTTAAAGTTAAGGTGTAGTTTACTGATATATGTTGGTGGTCAAATCAGAGTTGGTGTAAAATTTAGAAAGAGATTGGGATTGGATTAAAATTTGAGAATATTTAATTGTGTGCATGAGTGTATATATAGGTACGGGGTTGTCAAACTAAACCAAATTGTACAATTTCCCTAAAGTTGATACTAAGAACAATTTCCTTTCTGAATTGTACAAAGTACAAATTCAATCCCTCTCTCGGGAAGAACGGAAAAGAGCAAAGAAGCAACATCATAAATACTTTATGCTAGCTCAAATTAACATAAAGGGTGAGGGTTTATGCATTGCTAAAAGTAGGTATAGCGGCAGAGTTTTAGTCTTGCAAACAATATCTATAATACACATACATTCGTACAAATGTATAAATCTCCATCTAGCCTTCAAACTTAGTGAGTCCCTCTAATCTTCAAAAGCCTAATAACGAACGAGAGCATAGGAGTTAGTGACTGAATGACCCAATTGTGTCGGCTTTTCTCCTCTTGGTCCAATCTCAGAACTTTTAACCTTTCCGCCTATGGCATAGTCTGATGCATCGGTCTGTACCGGCAGGGCTCTTGGGCATTCATCATCTCATTTGCCCGGCCGGGGCGCCTCGGCGAAGGTCAACACCTACCCGGAAGGCAAAGATCCTTCTTTGTTCTCTGCTAAGGCTAAGGAAGGTGCGGGGTTACCTTTCACCCAACCCACCGGGTCTAGCGAGCAGAACTGGCGGAGAAAGATTAACAATTTACTAGTGAAAATTTTGAATTATATATGCACACACATACAAACACATGTATGTATGTATACCATATATATATATATATATATATAGGAGCTGATCCATGACAACTAGTGGCATCCAAAATTGAAGTTTTCATTCAAGTTTTTTTGTCGTCTGTTACATTATATAGCGCATGAAAATTTTTAGATTTGATATGTCCATGCGTGATGGATACCGTAGAACAAGCTTAGCAGCTCCAGATGCATGGACCAAACATATCTAATATACATATAGCTTGTTTTGTATGTCCACTGGATTAATAAATAGCTTGCTATTTAGGCATTCTCTAAGAATTTCCATATCCTAGTCAAATGAAGTATTATTTTGTTCGTTAGTTGTTAGTTTTTTTATCATTCTCTTAAGTTTTCTCTTTTGTACATTGACAAAGAGTAACTTTGAATACATTAGACAACGTTTTAAGGTGTCAATTATGTGACACTTAAAACACGTTATTCTTTTTCTATAGTTTCGTTCCGAATTTTGACTCACAAATAAATTTGTCTTACATTAATAAATGTCGAGTCTTTATTTTCGGAATATTTTGCTTACAATTTGTCACATCTTTTAAGAGTCAAAATTTAAAATACAATTTACTAAATACACACCATAAGGTGATGTAGTTTCAATATTCACAAGAAAATGTTTATATAGAAATGCATTTTCTAATAATCTTTTCACTTCTAAATACTTTTATTTCTAGATTTCTAATAACGTAACCTTAAGAGGTTAGCAGCATGGGAGTCAAGAATCACATGTTGAAAGTGTCGGTGTTCGTGATGCACAGCTAGTTACGTGGACCAAAGTTGTGCAGAATTACATTAAACGATTGTACTACATGCAACTTAATGATGCATCGAGGCACGTAGCATTACTCAACAAACATTTGTAGCCAAAAAAGGGTAAGTAAATGCTCCATCAGTCACACATAAATTTATCATATTTTCGTTTTTGCGCTGTCCCAAAAAAATTACTCTCTTTCCAAACTAAGAAATATTCTTTAGGTAGCTTTATATATTTACCAGTTTTACACTTTTTTTATTTTATTTCTCTCTCCACATTTAATTCTCTACCAACTCATTGTCTCTCTGCTGACTCACTTTCTTAAACTTTTTTTTTTCTCCACTAACTCATTTTCTCCCTCTTGGCTCTCTTTCTTCCCCTCCTCTTTCTTTAAAGGATTAAATGGAAAATACACAATATATAATATAAATCTTTAATTTCCGTGCAAAAAAAAATCGATCAATTTATGTGAGACGGATAGAATAGTAATTAGGCCGTATTCGATTTTTGAATTATTGCAAAACCTTGGATATATCTCGAATGAAATTGCATCGTGTGTGTGTGTGTGTGTGACATGATGTATGGGGGACGTGTCTGTCTCTGTAAAATGGGTGACAGACCCAAATTGGCTGTCTGGCTGTGTCAAGTTTCAAATCGGGATGTTTGTCCTTACTTTACAAGTCCCTAGTTTTGGTTGAGTTAGTTGACGGTGGTAAAGCTGAGTCGGTAGACTTATAATGTGTAGAGTGGCAGGCAAAGCTGGAGGAGACTTCGGTGGGGAAATGGGACCCCCTTTCATCATAATCTCTTGTTTCTCCCATTTAAGGAAGGACCAGTGGGGTTTCTGTTTCTGTTGGAGAATTTTCAATTGGTATATAGTTTGCATGACAATGTGGACATTAAATGGAATTTAAAGCACTCTTTCATGTCAGCTTTGGTTGTTGGATATGGTGCAGTATTGTTCTTGGAAGATAAATTTCAGTGCAACTGCTGTAGTGATGCGAGCTTTAGATTTTGCACTTATTAGTTTGTTTTCGCCGTTTCTTTCTCAGATGTTAGAATGTTTAAACGTTTTTCATCGTCAGACTAAACTCGAGCTAACACAATTTTTTTTCCAAATTCGTACTCTGTAGTTACAAGATAATTTGCACCTCATGTGTTTTTTTACAACTTTTCTAACTTTAGCGGGAACTTTGTGCAACTTGGCCAAATCATGCGGGTGTTCTATGCAATTTCACTTTGATGTATCAGCGTTAGGCCACCCAGTGAGTCATTATTGCCCAAATTCTGAAGTTTAATACTCTCTTCATCCTGTATAAATACATTACATTCGACTTGACACACATATTAAGGATTTAGGCTATAGATTGAGTGTTTTCTTCTTAAAGAGGGGGGAAGACAGTAGGTCAAGAGAGAAAAATTGATGTAGCGTTAAATGTGGAGAGGAAAATTGAATAAAACAAGTGTTAAAAAGATAAATATCAAGAAAAAATAACTAAAGAATTTTTTTTTATTTAAAAAATAAACATTTCTTGTGAAACAATTAAAAAAAGTTACGATCAATTTATGAGGGATGAACGGAATATCACTCTCTCAAGTGCAGAATAAGGACTGTTTATTTGCTGTACTAAAAGAAGTCACACGGTCAAATTTGGTTAGCCGAATATCTCAAGGTCGTACTTGTTTAGTTATAAGCACTTCTTATTCTTAACGGTAACAGTACTGTGAATAAAGTGCTTTTGGTGAACCTTTGGACAATCTTGTACTTTTGTGGTCACTTTTATAAGATGTTCTCTCTTCTTGCATGACTTTTTGAGGCTTAACATTGGCTTTCAATTCATCCAGGCTTGGCAAACAGCTGAGAAAAGCTCAATTACAGCCAGGGCAACGCAACAAGCATGTCAATTTCATATTGACTATGTACGATAATGATACCACCGTCCTCTAAGTTGGCCAATAAATCCTGCAATTAAGTACCTCACTATTCAGACTTCATTATCTCTTGAGTTGCAGTAGTATTAGCAGCCATAAGCATACGTTACAGGAAGGCGGGCATTAATGAAAATGTCTTCCGTACTTCCTCTTATCTATATTTAATGGCTTTGAGATTGATATTAATTAATTATCTATTTATCAGGAAAAGACTGAGAAGATTCTGGCTTAGGATATTTTTATCTGCGAGTTCTGATTTGTCCTTGTTTGTTATACCTAATAATTCACATTGTGTTATACCTAACTCTTTCCTATGCTCATGCCCATGCTTTTAAGTTGGGAGTAGTAGTGAAAAAACAGTATCAAGATGGAATAATATCCGACAAATGGGTGTTGGTTCAAATTTGAGAACATATCTCGATCTATCCCATATCAGCTTTATGCACACTTCGGGAGAATCTTAAGCCTAAAAATGATAGAAATAACATGATGTAACATACAGGTAGGATCAATTGAAATTGAAGAATTTCGAGACAATAGGAGGACCATTATTTAGTTTTTCACTCATATGTAATCCTTTTGGTTATACAATGGCATCAGTATCACCGTTACATTAAAAATTTTTCACAAGCTTCATTAAAAAGCTAAGAGAGAATTGGCGCTGTATGGGTGATTTGCATTTGAGTATCCGAATAAATCGTACAAAATCACTTTTTACCACTATATATATGTTACAATTACTGGCATTACTTGCATTGTCATCCGCCAACTTCTATTTTATGATTGATGAAGGACCGAACAGAGTCATTATAATGAAACTTCAATTAAATCAAAGTTACTTTGAGCATATAATTGGCCAATGAAGCCAAAGATTGGTGCTACTGAAATTATGTGCTTATAGCAGTTGGACTAAGATGGTGTTCCCAACCTATCTCGGCTACACCTATAGGCCCACTGGGAGTCCCAATTTTCATGACACATCGGCACATTCAAGGGTCAACTTTACAACGCTCACAGTGGTCAAAGCAGCCATGCTCAAGTCATGTGAACTGCTCGTGAAACAACCTTGGTGTGCCTTCCCCCTTAGGGGGGTCGGCCACCTACCTTCACGATCGACGACCGTCACTCGCGATCATGCGCCCACCGTCGTTCGCCTCGGTGCTCCGTCGCCGTGACGACCATCGCTCGCCGCCGCACTTTGTCGTCGCGACGACCGTCACTCACCGTCCATACAACGCTGGCCATAGCCCCCGCGTCGACTTCGCGACGCCTGCCTCCCACTCGTCGACTCCACGACGCTCGTCACCCGATGTTGCTCGTCATCTCCGTAACACACGTCGCGGGCGCCCGAGCGCCAACTCCGCGACCCCTGTCGCCCGTCGTCCGTACGTCATCTCAGCGACCCAGACGCCCAGACGTTGTCTTTGCGACCCCAGTCGTTCGAACATCGCTCGCCCCCGCGGGCCAACTCTAAGACTCTTGTCGCCAGCACCGGCGCGCCGTCTTCGCGACCCCATCGCAGGAACCTACGCACCAACTCTGCGATCCCTGTCGCCAGCGCACCGTCTCTTCGACCCCCGTCATCGGTGCCGGCACGCCAACTCGGCGAAACTCGTCGTCTGTCGCCCCGAGCGCCGTCTCAACAACCCCGTCACCGGCATCCAGGCGACGTACTCCAACACTCTGCCACGCCCATGCACCCCACCACTAACACAGCCGTGCCTCATGGCTCTCTGTCACACTACCATGCTCCTTGCAATGGTCATACTTTCACCACACCATGCGCAACTTGCCTTGGTCGTGGAACATGCTTCCACTCTCCGGAGTGTGCAGCATCCAGCAGGGATAGACGATTCTTTCGGGACACTATCTCCGCCAGGGATCTTTTCAACTCCTCTTTCGCTAGGTAGACGGCTCCTCCGGGATGTAACCTTGACTCGCTCCTAGTGTTCCGGCACAAGGACTCACCCGCGGGGATAGGCGACTCCTCCGGGACACTATCTCTGTCAGGGAGCTTTTCAACTCCCCTTCTACTAGGTAGACTGCTCCTCCGGGATGCTACCTTAGCCTGTCGGGTAGACGGCTCTTCTGGGATGCTACCTTGACGAGCTCTAAGTGCTCCGGCACAAGGACTCACCCGCGGGGATAGGCGACTCCTCCGGGACACTATCTCTGTTAGGAGCTCTAAGTGCTCTGGCACGAAGACTCCTCTTTTTCCAGGTAGACCGCTCCTCCAGGATGCTACCTCGGCCTACGGGATAGGCAACTCCTCCAGGACACTGTCTGCGTGACTAGCCTACGTGCTCTGGCACTAGGGGCTTGTGTCGGCACCCCTACGGACTATGACCCCCAGGTCACTCCGAGATGGGAGAAAGTCTTCGGAGGGCATCGCGCCTAGTTCGCCTGGTAGTTGAGCGTCTGGTTTTCCCCACCGCTGCCAGGCCTGTGGGACTCTACAAGGACTTAAATTGGTGGCTAGATCAAGGGGTGTTCTCTGGCAACACTGACGATGTGGGAGCCAGTCTTTCTAGATAAACGAGCAATGCTGGGCGGGGCAGTCCAGGTGAATATGCGATCCGACAGTCTGTGGAGCACCGGTACCTGTGAACCCCCAGTGACGTGTCACTCCCGGGGAGCGCCACATGTTGGCTGATGACATTATCGTCTCAATCTCTATAAAATAAGGGTCTTGAGAATTCTTTTCTCTCATTTTGACAATTTCACTTTCTCTCTCCAAAACCTATTCTCTCTAGAATTTATTCTCTCTGGAATTCTAGAGAGAGAAATATAGTTGGACCTCCAACATCGGACCCTTGACATTGGACCCAAACAGCAGACTGTGACTGTCGTCATGTATTCACCGTGCATCGTCGTCTTCGCAGCACTGCCACCCTCAGACCCTGTCTAGGAAGCCTTTGGTCTCTGCCCTTGCTCCACCATTGCTGTGTCCCACATCAGCACAATTGGCATCTGACTCGGATTGCATTCCTTGTGGCACTTCCACGTCGACTACGAACCCACTTTCCTCGGCATCAGATGGCCTACATCTTTTGGGAGATGACATCTGGTACGGGTATTGTGGTTGTGATTTGTAAAGCACTCCTTACAACGAAAGCAATTTTCCAGTCACTCTTTTAACTTAAATCGCAAGTTTAGGAAGTGAAGGGTTATTTGTAATTCCTAATATGCTGATGCATCCTTCTTTTTTTTTCATCATTATTAGAGGGTACAAACTTGTCACTGAAGTACAATTTAACGGGAAAAGAATAGAGTAAAAACAATGTTTCCTTTTTGTTCAGGTAACAAGCAAACAAGCCTAAAATTTTGTTTAACTAAACCCAAAGATTAATGCGATGTGCTTCCATTACAATCATGGCTATGAATTTCAACATCTCTTTACGCCTTTTAAAAGGAAGTTCACTTTGAGAATTACGTGTAAGTCAAAATTGAATATTACTACATATAAGTAGTTTCTTTTAAACATATAAAAACATTTATAATCAAATAACTAAATTCCATGAAAAAAACTAAGAAAAGAAGCGGTAGAACCAAATGGGATTCCATGAGTAAATAATGCACGACACCAACTTTTTAAAACTGTTAGATAAGGGAGGCGAAGGTGAGGATGATGCAATAACGAAAAAGCTTAAGAAAAACAGGATCTGTCACGGCACTAAAGACTTTCCTAAGTTGACCGTGCAGTACTTAGCTAGATCAAGCCCTTACTTGCGTGCTAAGTCAATCTATGAGCAATATTCGAAACAGATGAATAAAGGAATACATAAGTTGAAAAATAAATCTCACTATATTACTTGGAGAAAACTTGTATAAGGATACACGCAATCCTACTCTATGGATCACTCTTGGATCATACGATAAATCCAATAATTGATTCCGGACTGTCCAATTATTTTTTTTGGGATAATTGCATAAAATACCCATGTGGTTTGGGGTAGTTGCAAAAATACCCCTGAAGTTACACAAGTTACAAGAAGACACCTAAACATACAAATGTATTGCACCCGTCAATTCCCGTAACGGAATGATCAAAATGCCAAAATTGCCCCTATATATATAAACTAATTGTAGCTCTAGGGTCTTTCCTTGTATTGAATAATGTTGGTATTTGGCAGGGGGCAAAGGGGCAGGGCTAAGCTCGTGTTAGCTTGGGGGTCTTTCCTTGATGGATCAAGATGGTGGTGTAGGCGGAAATGGATGGGGTTGATGGCGGGGCTGGCGGGCGACGACGCAGGTCATGGTGGCTTGATCGATTTAGGGTTTCTGAAGTGAGAGAATATAGTGGGGCAGGCAGCGGGGCAATTGGCTAGGGTTGATGGCGGGCTTGGTGGCGGCGCAAGTCACTGGGGTTGATGGCGCGGCCAGCGGCGATGTAAGAGGTGGGGATGATGACGGGGATGGCGACACGAGTTCACGATCGATGGAAAGGACCTGTGGTGGCGACGCACTTGGCTCCAGTTGATGAAGGCGCTAGCGGTGGCGGCGAGAGAGGGTTCGTGGTGGGTTTTCAGGGTTGTGTAGTGGTCGAAATCGGCGGCGGTGGTGGTAGATGAGGCTGGGTGGGGGTGTCGGCTAGGGTTTCAGTTTGTGAGGTGGTGGCTAGGGTTAGGGTTAGGGTCAGGGTTTGAGTGTTTGACTGGAATGGAGAAAAGATTGGGACTTGGGTGGGAGAGAAAAAAAAATGAGGGTAATTTAGTTTTTTTAATATATTAAAATTTATCAAACGCATTTTTTAAGAGAGTGAATATCACGCTCCGTCAATCTGAACGATTTCTCTAACGGTTGCAACAAAATTAATATCACAGGAGGTCATTTGCAACTTGTGTAACTTCAGGGATATTTTTGTAACTACCCCAAACCACAGGGGTATTTATGCAATTATCCCATTTTTTTTTTTTTTTATAGAAACTCTTGAGCATAGTTGCTTACGCTGTTGCTGAACGTTAGTCAAAGTAAATGTTAACCAAAGTAATAACGATGACTACCAATTTTGAGACGTTTCAATGGTACGTACGGACATGTACTGAGACACCCAAGACAAGTCATTTGTGCTGGTCCACACGGAAACGCTCCTTGTCCAAATGGTGCCAGTCCAATGTAACCCACCCCCCCCCCCCCCCCCCCCATCTTTGTACCAAAAGTGACAAGGATGATGGAATGGGTCTTCATTAGACGAGTCATTCTCCACCGTTATGGGTACTGTCGAGGCGAGTTGAATGTTTTCGCACGTTGTTAAAACGGATCGATCTAGATCTAACAGTTTATTCAGAATTCAAAATTTTTATTGTCGTCGATTTTAATTTATCAATCTATTTGGTAACTCAAAAATAGTTTGAATTGAAGAAACCATAATTATGCCGTCAGGATACTTCTTCTATCCCGCATTATTTGATCATCTTTTATTTTTAGGCCGTTTCACAAAAATTGTTCATTTCTGAATTAAGAAAGATTATGTTAATACTTTTACCTATTTATCTTTTTTTAATTATATTTCTCTCTCAACATTTAAATCTTCATCAACTCACCCATTTTCTCTTATGTCCCACTTTTTTATTCATTTTTCTCTTCACATTTAACATTCTACTAATTTATTTATTTATTCTCTACTGACCCCATCTTCTTCCCCTCTTCTCTCTAAAGAATATAATGGAAAACACGCAATATATCCCTTAAATCCTTAAATTATTTGTAAGAAAAAGTTGATTGAATTATGTGAGACGGATGAAGTATAAGTTTTACAAGTCCTCTCTTTCGGCGTGGCTTGATTGAAGTCGGATACTTTCACGGTTTTTAATTGTTCTTTAGTAGATCTTTCGGTATTTAAAGAGGAGTTACATGAGATTTGATGCTCCATTTTATTTTCTCAAGCTCATTCTATCCGATGGTTAAAATCAATTCGGATGAAAATTCATAGTCACTTCAATTGGATCCTATTGATTCATCCTCCCTATGCACACGAGGCATGTGAGGATGATCTTGAGCTACCCTGCACTGCTAAAAGGCCCGTGTCTGATCACTCAAGTCAAAGCTGTAGAATGCTGAATGTCTCCATACAAATTGCAAGTGCTTTTAAGCCTTTTTCGTCACGCAATTCCTGCAATGATATGCATATGGTCCTCTTCTTAGAATGTAGCAACCAGCAAGGTTAACTATGCTACCTTTCGATTTACTTCAGTTTATTGCTTTGGGTTGAATACTAGTGTAAGATTGTCACGCATCGAGAAAATCAAAAATTTTTGCCGATGTTTTAGCGAAATAGAGGAATTTTTTAAATTTTTTTTTGGAAAATATCCTAGTCTTTCTTGCTCTAATGTCGTGACTTTAGTGAAAAAAATCACCCCACGCGGAGCTGTAAGTTGTTCCCCCCCCCCCCCCCCCACGCAAAAAAAAAAAAAGAAAAAAACTAGCTAGGTTTAGTAGCTCTACTCATCATAAATGTTATGTAAAATTTAGCAAATTCCTCCATTTCTTTTTCTGAGTCGAAGATTTGCTAACATAGTCAAACAGTTAGTCCTAATAAATATCCATAGAATCATATTGTACCTGCACTAGGAACACACAATTATTTTGTATGTGTGCATTCAATATCGTTGCACTCAAATTGCATAATGGCATGGCATCAAAATATCTCTGTGGCATGATCAGTTTTTGCAGAATATCTCCTGCATGTCGGTGATATATATGACGTAATATAAATGACAAATAAAATTTGATCAAAATTATGTTATTGTTCGTTACAGCACGTCATCACTATTACAGTTAATTTATAGTTTTTCTTTTCCAGTTTTGTCGTTTATGATAATACAATTGCTTCCAACTGTTGAAATGTAACTTCAAACTTAGAGATCTGCGGAAGATTTTCTAGATCCATATTACATACCACCCCATCATGGACACTTCAAAGATCTTCTCTATACGTCCTCTATCCTTATCTTTGCTTGCAAATTTAAATTACTTCTTTATCCATGTAAATCTTTCATTGCAGAGAGTGGAAATTAATAGTAACTAATAATTAGTATCATGTAAATCTTTCATTGTAGGCAACGAAAAAAAAAAGAACTAATTTATTATTATCTCATATCAGAGTCGGCCACCTTGATTGTATGTATCGACCGTGATAGCAAAGGAGGAGTTGGCTAGGAATGACAATGAGGCGGGTCGGATGCGAATCTTATAAAATCCGCACCTGCCCCGATAGTCCTTTTAAACCACCCCGTCCCGCCCCGCCCCGGCATCGGGTCTAGAGAAGGGAAAACCATCCCCGGTCCAGCAGACTTCTAAAAAATCCGCACCCGCCCCGTCCCGGCCTAATCTTCTTTGCATTAGATGGATTTTCTATACTCTCCGGCCAAAACTAAACTCTAGAGCTGAAGAAGACTAGCCGAGCATAATGAATTAGAGCTTTACAAAAGTCCAGGAACCAGAAACCAAAGGATCTTTAAAAAAACTGAAAACTAAAAAAAAAATTGTCAAAAAGACCCTAAAGTTTCTTTTCCCTTTTTCTTTGTCATAAAATGAAATGCAACAAAAATGTAAGAACCAACTTGGTGCGCCTAGTCCGGGAAAGACTATAATAACCACACATAATGTGCGATGACACACGTGGTAGCCTGACGGTGGTGTTCAGCCAAACTCACAGGACGGTAGTGGCATTTCTGCTATTCTTTCCCCAATAAATGGCTTTTATGCACTCCTCCATTTCACACACACACACACACACATCTTAAATTGTTTACTCTATTTCTATATATCTTAAATTGAATTCAATGCCTAACATACTAGTAAAATCTAAGCATTACTAGAAAATTAATATCTCTTTATTTCATTGTCTGACAATATCTCTTTCGGTATAAGTCGATTCTTATTTTTTTTTACGCCTCAATACAATCCAATTGCATGCGCAATAAAAATGAATAATCACGTTTTGTGCTATCTGGTAGAGAAGGATATGCTGGTCTCCTTCCATTAAGTAGTCTATTTTTTGGAACTGAGATAATGAAATCAGCCATAGCATAGAATGTTTACCGCTTGCCTCTTATAATTGAGAATCTGAAGAGACAATTAGAGAGTATTTTCTTTTTGTCCGAGTAGGTTATTGCACACCTGACTTTTTAATAATATTATTTGTTGTGAGTCATAACTAAAAGAAGAACGAAAATATTTAGAATTGTGAGTTTCTGAGCGAGATGTTTTAGGAATTGAAATATAAATATTTGTATGAGTTAGATCGACATGTATTGATATAGGTAATACTCCGTAATAAAATTAGTATAAAATTTTGAAAAACCAAAAATAGCCCCCCCCCCCCCCCCCCCCCCCCGGCTCAACCAAAAAAAAGAGTCCTCACCATCACGGGCAACACCCCCTCCATTATCATTATTACTTTTCATTCCTCTTTCTCTCTCTAACGCGCTATCAATTCCTTTCCATTACTCTTTCTCTCTCTCCCTCTCCCTCTCCCTCTCTCTCTCTCTCTGTATATCACTTCATCTTTTCTTCTTCCTTCACTGGCCAAAGCTGCAAATTCCGGGGGCTATATATATACATGCAGAAATCAGCAGTCCGCATGGCGGATGGGAAGAACCAAGCAGCACCCAGCAATGGCGGAACCCTTCTCTCAGACCTCAAAAGCCTCTTCTCTCTCTTTAGAACAAAAGGAACCGTCAATTTTGCATATGGGTTCATGTCTGCTTTCATCCTTTTCACTGTTTTCTTAGCCTTCAACGCTTCTCCAAACTCAACTGCTTCCCCTTGGTTCTCGAGCATCTTTACTAGTAGTTCCACCAGCATCACCGGTACTACGACAAACATTTCAAGTTCAACTGCACCTCCAGTTCCCTCTAATACTTCTTCTTCTTTAAGATCTCAAATTTCTAACATCTTTTCCTATCTTCTTCCCAATTCTACTTCTGCACAATCTGCTACCAACGTTACTAGATCCGAGAACACAACTTTGCAAGAGCCCAATTTGCAAAAAGAACCCACTAATGCCAAAAAGCAGACTCAAACTTCAAATTTGCATGATAAAGTTGAAGCCTTTAAGCCAAATCAGACCAAAACTGAGGCTCCAAAAGCTCCTGTAGCGGCTGCAAAAAAAACTGAAAATTCAGCAAGCAAAATTGTGCCAGAATCGGGGAAGAATGTGACTGCAAAGGGGGATAAGAGGATTGCTGAAAAGGGTTCAAATTTTAATTCTTCATTAGTGAAGAAACAGCAGAATGAGACCAGTGATTCTGATGCGAAACAGGGGATGGACGAATTGGTGAAGGGTTTGGTGAATTGTAATGTGTTTGAAGGGGAATGGGTGAGAGATGATTCATATCCGCTGTATAAACCCGGTTCGTGTGCTTTGATAGATGAGCAGTTCAATTGTTTTCTTAATGGTAGGCCTGATAAAGGGTATCAGCATCTGAAATGGAAGCCCAAGGATTGCACTCTTCCAAGGTATGTGCCAAAATTGTCAATTGCAGTAGCTTAATTTTTGGGTTTTGCTGCAAAAACATTTGCTAGATCTTTGGAGTCCGTGCTGTGTGATCTGTACAGCTAACTTTAGTAGTTAGTCTAGTGAGTAGTTTATTTCTGTGCTTTTCTTCTTTTTCCCAGTTGTATTGTTTTGCTAATTAGGAGCTACTACCAGGATTAATAATTTTTTTTCCTTTAAATTTTTATCTACTCTTATCGATACTTGATATTTCAGAATTGTTTTCAGATCAGAATCTTTATTTATTTTGATGTAAGGTTTAAATCCTGGTGAAATCTTGTTTTCTAGATTTTACTTGAACAACGCTAAAACGATTCGGGTTTCTAGATTTTTTTTCTCAAGTTCCCAGTTCTACTTCTGCAAGGAAAATTCTGCGCGGCAGCAGCGTTGAGAGCTTCTCTCATGGATTTTTCCTAGTTAAAACGCGTTTTGCTTCCTTCCTTACGACGATTTGCTTCTACTCTGACAAAGGAACCAAATGTTTGATTTTCCTTTTTTCAATTTTTTTTACGCATTTTTATGGTTGGTTATTGTCCTGCAAATTTTTATGAACCCAACAATTCCTTTTTCTTGTTTTCCTGTAAATTAGCCTATAGATGTAGATATGTATGTATATGTACTTATATACATGTGTATGTGTGTGTATGTTGTCTGTTTAACCTTGACTTGAATGAACTTAAATTGTATTCAGATTGAATGGAGATCATATGCTGGAAATGTTAAGGGGAAAGCGATTGGCTTTCGTCGGCGATTCTCTCAACAGGAATATGTGGGAATCTTTGGTTTGCATTCTTAGAAGCACTGTGAAAGATCAAAGCAAAGTTTACGAAGCATCTGGAAGACATCATTTTCGATCAGAAGCTTCTTATTCCTTTGTGTTCAAGGTAAGTCGTTTAACTATCTTCGCTTTCTCGATAACATTAGCTTGTATCGTCTATCCGGCTCTGAATTTCAATGAACGAATTCGTAGGACTACAATTGCACTATAGAGTTCTTTGTATCTCCTTTCCTAGTTCAAGAATGGGAAGTGACAGAGAAAAATGGTTCAAAAAAGGAAACACTTCGGCTTGATATGATTGAGAGGTCATCTGCGAATTACAAGAATGCGGACATCATTATCTTCAATACAGGACACTGGTGGACGCATGATAAGACTTCCAAGGGGTAAATCTCAATTTTTGTTGGAATATGCGGATTGTCAACTCTAGCATATAATGCAATTCAGGGATGCCTTTAGCTAAAGCTAAGCAATGATGTAATGTTGCAGGAAAGACTATTATCAAGAAGGTAGCCATGTATACGGCGAACTCGATGTTCAAGAGGCATTTCGGAAAGCTTTAACAACATGGGCAAGATGGGTTGATGCCCATATAAATCCTTCGAGGACCCTGGTTTTCTTTAGGGGTTACTCTGCCTCTCATTTCAGGTAATTCCAACGTTATTTTTTATGTGGGTTCACCATAGGTTAGGCTTGGCACAACTTTAATGTTGCTCCATCTTACTGGCCGTTGTGCTTTTGGTTCATTGTCGCGATTAAGAATTGAAGAAAATCATTTTCTTGTTAAACGTTTATTACAAGAACACATGGGTGACAGCAATTTGTTTCGTTGTTTTGCTTGATATTGTTTTCATCACTTTGGACGGTGCCAATCTTGGGATAAACGTACTTAATCTGGCTCCTTTTGTCCTTTGACAGTGGTGGGCGGTGGAATTCTGGTGGACAATGTGATCATGAAACCAAGCCGATAAGAAACAAGACTTATCTCTCAGAATATCCGCCTAAAATGCGAGTATTGGACAAAGTGTTGAAAGGGATGAAGACCCGAGTCTCGTACTTGAACATCACGAGATTGACGGATTACCGGAAAGATGGCCATCCATCGATCTATCGGAAGCAGCATTATACCGAAGAGGAGAGAAAATCGCCATTGACGTTTCAGGACTGCAGCCATTGGTGCCTCCCGGGCGTGCCAGATGCGTGGAATGAGCTTCTCTATGCAGAGCTTTTGGTAAAACAGTACCAGAACCGGCGACAACCGAAAAGACCATAGGTAAACACCCTCATTTAAGGAGGCTGTGTTTCTGAGTTGAGTCCATAGATATGTGCAACTGTGCATTATAGTGTTTCTCTTTTTCTCTCGGGAATATAGACACAAAAACCAATTCTGGAGAAGATCCAAGAAAAGGGTAAATATTTTACTTAATTATTAAGCAGTATAAAAAGTGAGAGTGACAGACAAGAGCTTCAAGGTGAGCATCTTGGGGGGAGAGAAGTGTTCTATAATGTGTTTATATATTTGAGGAGGAACAGAGAAAGGAGTTTTGGCTGGGTGTTTGAAGTTAACTGAAGTCAGGCTCTCCCTTCATCCATCTCAAACCCCCCCACCCCACCAACCAAAGGGTTTTTTGTTTATCCTTAGAGGCTTGGGAAACTGTAAATTTAAGATTATTTTTGGTCTTTCAGAAATAAAATAATAGATTGTAATTATTCTTTCTTAAGTCTTGTACCCTTGTTTGATCATTGGTCAATGTATTAGTATTTGTTTGTGAAGATGAGGTCAAGATTTTGTGCCTAATACCATACTGAAGTTTGTTGCACAGTATTGTGAATACACATTAAATTATTCAGTGTGGTATCAATATTTTAAGGTTCATGTGTCAACTTTTTCGTTCGTACGAGTCCTGGTCATGGAATTTGGACTGCATCCAGGGATGTTAAGATCAAGTGCTTACCACTGAAGGGAGTAGATGGATGCGGCCAATCTCCGATCTGTCAACAGAGGACTCTTGCTGCTTTTGATAAGCATGTGTTAATTGTATATGATTCAACACTTTGGGCCCTTTTCTTCTCTTCTTCACATGGCAATGTTTGGACATTCATCAGCTCTTTAAATAAGGATCTGATGGTTACTTAATTGAGCCGAAACTGTCGGTGATTTGCGTGTGGTCGCATGGTGATTGCCGTGTCTTGATCACGAGAGCCCCTATCACCGACTTCTGGTTCCTTTTTTTTTTTCTTTTGCTTGGAATGTATGTTCCGTTTTCAGCCAGTTTGGCGTTGTATTTGAAAGCCCGCAAAGCACTTTCGAAATGCCAAAATTGTTAATTATTTACAAACCGCTTTCAAATTTGAACATTTTAGAACAAGTTTTAGCTGTATTTAGGTTGTACGAATTTTCTTTCAAAGACATAGATAATAGTCATTAAATATTTTTAATGATTTTGTTAACACTTTTAAAGGATAATTGTTAGCAACGTATTTTTAGCATCGCTAAAAATATTTAGCAATCTTATCCTTCTATGAAGATAGGAGGAAGATTCTTTCAACCAGTCTAGTGGCCAAAATTGTTTCAACGTTTCAGAACACAATTTGATACCTTTCAAGGAAAAATTTTGTTAGCAAACCATAATACTAGCAAAGATGGTAGAATGGCCTAAAAAATGTCCCCGTATTTTTTTATGTAATCAAAGAGGGCATATACATATTTGTGATTGAATACCTCGAGTTTTTATCAACATCGTCCCTGAATTTTTTGACATAATCTCTTATCAGAATTCGCTCCTCTCAATCGGAAATTACATCTCCCCCATCCTCTCCCTTAAAACCCCCCACTCACACCAAAAAAAAAAAAAAAATCTCCTACTACTGTATCAAAGGTTCTAAAATGGCATAAAAAATGTTATGCGTCTTTTTTTTGTGTCATCTTTTAAGGAGGCATTTGCGTATTCATTGTATTCCTCGATATCATCAACATTGCTGCTAAGTTTTCTGGCATCATCTCTAGTCGGAATCTCTTCCGTTCCAATTTTGTTGCCATCTATCTAAAGGCAAAAAGATTTGGGTCGCGACAGAGACTGGCAATCGTGACAGCATGAAGGTGGCAGTCTGGGTGGCACTGTGATGTGTCATGTGTGTGCATTGCATCTATTGGTGTGCGCGGTGGTGGTGGCAGACAATAGGCGTGGGTGGCAACGAAGGCGGAGGAGTTAAAACTGAAGTACATATATAATTTGAGGCTACCTTCAAGGCCTCGTTGCTACCTTTAACATTAACTATGTTCGTTTTCAAACTTCTCCCTACAAAGAAATGAATTCAAACGCACCTGCAGTAGGCCATAGTGTCACTCACTTTCCAAAGCAAATGCAATATCAAACTGGACCTCTAGTGCATTCTTCCGCCGGAGAAGAATATCCGGCCGCCAGTTTTTCTTGTTAATAGGAGTTTGTCTAAACTGTGGATTTTCGTTGATACTGGCCGGCGACATGCGCTCCAAAATTGTTCGGATCATACACATTGGGCCAAATGTTCAAGATCTTAGACCCTTGTTGAGGAGGCTTAATATTATTTCATCAGATTCGTCTGTTCCAAAGTGACAAGTTGGCCATATGGCCTCTGCTCTATTTCTTTATTTATTAACACCGTCTTTGTTCACACCGCAAATTCTCGATCATATAAGTTTGATCTCACTTGTTTATTATGGTTTAGTTTTACAATTTCTTTTTGTTTTTAGAATAAAAGATTCTATTGCTCGACATCTCTATGAGTGGATGACATTGAGAAATGAGACGCCTCTTCTGTCCAAATGTTAGTTGTTTATAAAACTGACGTTTACAGTCAACTCAAGATTATAGATTTGAAGAGTATTGTTGAGCGTCGTCGGTGATTGTGTTAATAGGAGAATCATTCCTCTCTTGGTATTTAGTGCTTCTATTATGTTTGATGCATCACCTTCGGTATGAACATGCCAAAAGCGTAAAAAGCTCCAATATTAAGACTTACATCTAGCTTTCAAGCTCTAATTTCATAAAACCATATTTGAGCACCAATGGGAAAGGAAATTGGCTTCTTTAGTCATGCTTAAGTTGGTGACGCAATTTTCTTGTCAGTAAAATAGTTGAAATATATACCATGATGAGATCATAAAAGACATAACAACATCTGACCTTAATGATTTAAGTCCACCAAAAAAAAAAAAATCCAAAGACAAAAATAAATGAACAAACAAAGCCCCGAGGCTCTAGGCTTATAGAGATTAAGGGACGAGCACCAAAATCCAAATTAAAACAAAAACCATCCGCAAAAACACAAAACTCAAACTGTTCGAATAGATCACCCCTCACATGACTTGAACCCGGCTAAATTAAACCACGCAACGAAGAATATGTGGCCACCACACACCACCGTAAAATGTGTTGAATCCATCAAAACCAAGCCACCCTGCTACAGCACCACCACCACCACCACCGCCCAATGTTCATGACGCATTTGGATGCTTGCTTGATAAAGAGATTCCGCTATTGACTCGTCTAACAAAGGAAAAGAGTTCAAGTGGTAGGCCTCATGCTTGCGTTGTCTTTGTGCTTCTTACTTTCGTACTTAAAGTATGAAAACTTTCTACTTTAGTGTGGGTTTAAAGTTGGACATGTGGAGGATCAGAGAATTAAAACCTAATATGATAGGCTAATGTTCGTCAACACTAAAATCATACTTAAAAGCAAGATCAATTAGTTAAGAAAATGAAAAACGGAGACGAGAATTCAAAAACTCAACTACCAGAACGACAATTTAAGTTTAAATTCTTATTCAAAGAGTTACATTCATTGCCTCAGCTGCCTGTCAATGCGGGATTTTTTATGGTATCGATGCAAACGGGACTCTCTCTTGGCGCTAACTTTCTTAAAGTTGTTTTACATTTATAATAATTTTATTCTTGTACAATTTCTATGGCCATTCTTATCAGAACAAGTCTCGTATTTAAACCCAAAAAAAAAAAAAAGTTAAGGCAAAAAGTGGGAAAATCTATATGGTTTTCACCCTTGAGTGAATTAATGGGCTAAGGCTCGAGGGGAGTAGCCAGCCATTAAAGACACGCAAAGCGATTTGGGCTGGGCTTTATCTATCTCGGAGGACCATTGTCACATAAATCTCAGTTCGACATTGAGTGAGTTTTTGGGCCCACCAAAGAGATCCAATAATTGAGAAATCATAATGCCCAGTCCAAAACTTTGTGGGCTTTAACATCACTTTTAGTATAGGTTTGCTAATTGCATTTTTTGTGGAAAGCTTGGCAACACTTTTCTAGGGCCACTAATTAAAAGTTACTACAAATATTACATCGCTGTATAGAAAATTTTAACTTAGGGTGTAACTTGGGCTGAGCAACCCATGCTAGCGCGTAGCAATATACGTGTAGGTATACTTTTAGGAGACTGTGGCGGACATGGACGCACGATATTGAGCCCGTCAGTAATATGGGCTGACAAGGCAAAGGCTTTTAAAAGCCCGGCCAGCCCCACTTTTACATGATATATATATATATATATATATATATATATATATATATATATATATATATATATATATATATATATATATGTGAACCATACATATACCAGATTTGTGAAGGAGGCTTTGGCGATGATTAGTTTATAAGTCCCGTTTTGTCAATGGTATTTGTATCTGCCTCTGGATGTGTGTAGGCAGTGGCTTGGTGTCGGCCGTGGTGGCTAAGTGTTGGCCGCAATGGCTGGCCTTTTCTGGTAAGAAAGAGGAGGAAAATGAAAGACCTAAGGGCATTTTTGGTATATAGTAATAAATTTGTATTGTCCTAATTTTTTTTGACGATTCCTAAACGGAACTGAGTTTTGTGTAATTCAATGACAAACCGTAGGGGGCAGGGGGTAATAAAAATACTTACTAGGCACCGTGTGTAATTATATGTAAATCTCAGGGGTATCGTGTATAGCATACCCTTTTTTTTCTTTTATTTTATCCTAAAACTTTGTTTCCATGCCTATATTTTTACTTTTCTCACTATCCTTTTCCTCATGATTTTATTAGTACACTTGGGTTGTAAATGATACGTTTAAGAATTAAGTAAATAAAAATTAATTTGTAATCATGGACAACCAGTTTGAAGCCCGAGTCCAACTCCTGTCCATCAAAATTTTAAACGATTACACGTAGATAGATATTATTTAGCCAATAGATGAGCTGAAATACATATAGACACGAATTTTTTAAAGTGCGTTGGATATTTCTAATTTTTAAACTCGTCTAACCCATCCCAAATTACGGTCCTAATTATAACTTATAAGCTCTTTTTACAACTTGAATTACAACCAAGATTGGCCTTTCGAAAAGATCAATTTCAATAACCTCCGTTGAGAATGGTTGGTCGCATGTTCATGATGACCTTGGTATATGTGGCATTATAATCATCATCTAATAAAAGCCATGGACCCAATTCTGAGACATTTCAACAAGCAAAAGGACACAAATTTGAGAAAGAGTCGAACAATGGCTTTTACTACCTTCAGCAGCCATTGACCAAAGTGTGAGAATGACCATATAATCTCTTAAGAGCCAAACGCTTTCATTATTCATTGACCTTGAGCATTATGGCTTGATCATAATTCAGTCATAAAGACAATTTTAATGATGTTACTCACTTCTTCGTCACTTATTTCACAACACAAGGAGCACAATTTAAACAATCCCTTCCCTCCCGGAAAGGGCCACTCTCAATGGCAATTGTTTTGAAAAAAATAAAAAATGCTTTCTTAAGTATTGATTGGAAAAGAAGTTATCTATATTGAACTTCATATTGTAATCTTTTTTCTATTTCTTGAAATCATTCTTTGATTTCTAAATTTTTTTTAGTAATATGGTCATTTAAGTAATTTAAATATAAACTAAAAATATTTTCCGACTCTCTCTAATCCATAACTCCCTCGTCCCTTACATCTCTTCTGCTACTTGAGAAATGACTTTCTTTCTCCCTAGACCATTCGTCATTAATTCATTCGTTATGTTGAGAACACTTAATTATAACTTACAAGATTTTGGCAATTTTAGTTGCATACGATGCACGTGCACCTCAAAGCTAGTTATTATTTGATACTCAAGAAACAAATGTTTTAATGTGGAAAAAGCAAAATTATGTTCTTTTAGATGATTTTGTCCCTCGAAATCAATCCTAATTTAAGTAAAAATATAAAGTGGAACCAATCTTTTTTAATTAAAGAAAGAAAATTATTTATTTCAAAGCAGCCCTCCGGAGTTTATCGCCAAGAAAGGAATTGAACACAAGAACATTGAATGATCCAAAGCAGATGTCACAGAACACTCAATATCAAAGAAGTTTAACACAAAACTAGACCAAACAGAAGAGTAATCAAATCCTAACATATAGCAAAGCCAAACAAATCAACACTAATCTTCCTATGATCCAACCTTCTTCTACATTCTTCAGTCAAACTATCACTCCCACAACCTTCCTTCTAAACCTCCCTTGAAAATGTAATAGTTGTATTATGAGACAATTAAGCAAGGAAAGAAAAAACGAATGACTCCCACCATAGGCAAGATATGTACACGTGCGGCAGCACCAGAGTTCTAAGTTAGCCTGTTCCTCCTAAAGAAGCTTTTTATATTCCAGCTTTAGCAAGGGTCAGTGTGGTACTAGTGGTGGTGGTCGTGGAAGCTGCTGCCGTTGCCGTTGCCGCTGCCATGGTGGTGGTGGTGGTGGCGGTGGCGGTGGCGGCGGTGGGGGTGACAGTGGTGGTGGTAACCACGCGCTCGCAGGAGGGGCACATGGTTAGGGTGGTGGCAGGAAGTTGCATGTAGAAAGGTTGAGATGTCTTCAAAGCTCTTAACTCTTGAAGCTCCTTGTGTAACCTCCTATTCTCTTCCGTCAGATTCTCGCAGCATCTCTTTAAATACTCACAATCTACCTCTGTCTGCTTCAACTTTGTCCTGCATTAAATTCAATTCACCAAATTAATTGTCTCGAGTTATTGAAGCAATTCAACCCACACATACTCAGAAGAGAAAAAACAAGTTTCACTCTTTCAAACGGCCACAGCTAAGAAGCTGAAAGAATCTGGCTAATGGCTATAGGAGAAATCCAACTCCACACAAAGTTGAGCCGACACGAGTACTAGCTAGCTAGTTCATACATGACCTTCATTCTGTCTCGCATGTAATGACTAAGGTCATTCAGCATACCTTGCTCTTCTGTTTTGAAACCAGACTTCAACTTGTCGAGGGCGAAGATTCAACTGATTTGCTAAAGCTAGTTTCTGTTTCTGCAAGTTACATGAAAACAAATAAGGTGATGATTAGGGCAAATCCGCATCCCACAAGCTAGGCCAGAAATATGGCAACATTAATAAAGCTACAACTTCGCCATTGAACCTGAAAGCAACATAGCTAACAAAGGGTTAAGTGAAAGTGCCAAAAAAAAATATTTACTGGAAAAATTTATTTTTTGTGGCAGCAACATTGGCAGTAAAAGAACTTTTCCTAGAATAGTAATGTAAGTGGGAAGCCAAATATGGTAAGGAACAGTGAAGGGTGACATTAAGCAACCTTTGTCGAGATTAAACATTAACAAGACAAGGCCTAAAGAATGTTTCAAAAGAAGAAAACACCAAGTTAGTGCCTCCGGAACAACTAGTGCATGCAGTACAGCACACCGCAGAGGTTGAATTTGACTTACAGGATTGAGGGTGTGGTGCTCCTTGAAACTCTCTTCAAGAAAAGCAGACTGGTCTTTAGTGAGCCTGAGCTTCTTCCGACCCCCCAAACCATTCTCTAGTTCCTCATCACTTCCATTTCTTGAAGACGCTCTTTCAGTTTCCACTTCATTATTTCCTGCTTCAAAATCTCTCTTGTTTCTCCCGCTTCTGTACACTGCAAAATCCATCTGAAATGACGATGCTGTGCTGTTGGGAGATGAGGACATCGCAGCCGCTGCGGCCCCGTCCTCCGTCTCCTCTGCTGCCAAGCTTTTCCGGTGCACTTCTAGCCCTTTTGCCGGTCCATTAAACGAACCCTGTTCAGATGTAACTGTAACAACCAAAACAAAATCAAAGTCAAACATTTGAAAAGAAAAGAAAAATCTGAACAATCCATGTTAGACCTTGGAAAATGGAAGTGTCGGAGGTGAAGCAAGAAGAAATTATGGAGTTAGAAAGGCCTAGTTCAAATACCGTTACCTTTCAAAGTCTAGGAGACTTTGACAAAATTGTTCTAAAACTTTCAAATCGGCGTTATTAATTGATTAAGCAGGAACCCATGAACAAAATAATGGATTATAGCAATACCCATGAACAAAATAATGGATTTTGGCAATAACAATGTCTTGGAAGCCCTCGAAAAGTCCATGAAAATCTTAACAAATAAGAGCATGTATGCAAAAAGAATTGAAGGAAGTACTCAAAAGTGGGTATTTACAGTTTTGAGCCAGCCATGGAAAGCGAGGCTGAGCAGGCGGCTGGCCGCGTGGAACCGGAGAGAAAGGCAGGAGATCAAGCTGAACGGGTGGATCTGATGAGGACGAGCCGCTTCTCCTCTCGTCTTCATTGCTCTGATGGTCCTTCTCTGACCTCCTTCCACCTCCTAACCCCATGCAAAACCCTAGATCTTTGTTGCCTCCACCGGCGTGCACCATCAGCTGCTGAGGGGACTTGTCAAGAAACGGAAACAAGGGCTTTTGTGCCTCTCCCAAGCTCAGAGCCAACTCCATCTCATATGGTTCTCTTGTGAGGGAAGAGGGGAGGAGTAAAATAAAAAGAGAAGGAAGCACTATTTGAGCTATCTATGAATATTGCAGACCTGACCAAACCAAACATACCCTAAGTAAGTAGACTAAAGGAGTATAAAACAACAAAGTCCATCTACACGCAGCCCCAGAGAAAAGAAGCGATCTTTCATCCCTTTTTTTTAAGTATCATTTGCCTTGTGCAAGTAAAGATTGACCGACAAATCCAGGTTGACAAACGCACGTGAATCTGTATTTAATTTTCATCGGTTCATACCTGTGACTCTGAGAAAAGGCCTCCCAGGAGAGAGAGAGAGAGAGATTGACTGTGTAATATATACAGAGCATAGATTGTCAAAGTAAATAAGTCTGTGGGTGTATGAATGTGAAAGACAGGACGACAATGTTTAGTATTTACATGGACTATGTTTCAAAGTGTTACCTGTTTAATATAGCGACATGTATAGAAATTTTTAGGAATGAAATCCCAAGTTTAAATAGTTAAAGGTAAAGTTCAAGTTATATTCGTATCGTCATAGTGATCTAGAGAGGGACAATCGTAACGCCCGAGAGCAAAGAACTTATCAGAGTAGAGAAAACATAACGACACATTGCTACAATTGTATTGATCCCTTGAGTGACAAGTGGCTGCATTCCATCTAAGTAAAAATTGGAAACATGCGTTGAAACAAGTTTTGGTATAGCACCATTGCTACAATTGTATTGATTCCTTGAGTGACTGGCACCGATCATTTCTCACTTTAAAATATCTAAATTTAGTGATATACGGTGTATCATCAATTCATGGGCTTTCGATATGGGGCTTTCCAAGACCAAACTTCAAAATTGATAGTAGTGAAAGTTGGAACGCGACACGGTCGAGACTTAATCAACCGGATCAAGAGCATCCCTGGACCCTTTGGCTGGAGCTACGAAATTACTATTACTACTTGAGAAAGGAATAAAAAATGACTACCCTACTATGTTGAAAGGGCAATGTCAAAGCTGTGGTTGTGTTTTTTTAAAACCAAGGGACTTTAGTGGCACTTTCTTACCAAGGTGCTTATGAAGTGCAATAATTGGTCAAAACAACATTTTTCACCTTAAATGAAAAGTTGGTATTCCATGGGAAATCAACATCCGTTATCCTCCCAGTCTCCAAGTAAATCACCAAAAGGTGTTCAAGTGGCTTAATTGAGAGGTGAAATGACACTGATAGATAGATAGTTGGCTGACTTTGATCAGACAGCCCCTTGACTCACCAGCCCATCCAAACAGACTTGTCAACCTACAACTGGGAATTTGGTCGAAACTCAACTACATATTTAGGGTAAACTGCATAAAGTGTCCTTCTTCTGTCATCTTTATTCTTACTTACCTTCTTCTAATCAATCGCATTCGTCTTCAACAAGAGCTTCCGTGTGCTCTGATTCATGACTTTCATCAATTTAAATTTGATGGTGAAGAAATTATAATTTCATACATATATTACAGGATCATGACTTTTTGAAAGAAATGCATGAAGCGAGACAACGACAGTTTTCAAGTTACAAAAATTACATTTCGAACCTTAAAAACTTGATTTAATTGACTAAACTGACACAAATGACAGATTAAAATGTAAAAACTTTTTTCGAAAGAAGTATCTGACTAAATTAAAATGACCAGAACGGATTAGAAACAAAGATAAAAGGAGGCGGCAATTCTTGTATTTTACCCACATGCATATATACGTATAGCACACCTCCCACAATCTTTTGAGACCAAGCGTGAAGCCTGGAAACATATTAAAGTAGGAATTTCCAAAGTCTGGTCGGATTAGCACGAGGGCTTTGACCATAAATGCCCCCCAACCATATATTATGTTTTTAGTTAAGCAGACAAATAGACCATGTTTCACACTTCCCTAGGAAAAGTTTATGTAAAGTTTCTCTCAATTCTTTCTTTTAAATCCTAGACTAGATAATCATTAATCGTGCGGGCTCTCGTGAACAACAATTGGGCATCTAATAAGTACACATAGCAACTATTTTGTTTGCATTCGAAAGATCTTTAGATATCGTATCCTATTATGACCAATTCTACATAAAATTAAGTGTTGCTCTTATACTTGATAGAATATTCCTCTTTTAGAATTTATCGAGTAATAAATTTTATGGTGGTATCAGGAAGCCCCCTTCGTATCTTATGGTCTTCATGCCGCATGTCACTATAGTCTGCTATCGAAGAAGCTAGGAAATTGGTAATGTTTCATGCTATATTTGAGTGCGGGTGAAGTCTCCAATATACTAATGCTTTCAAGCATGTTAGCTATCACAATTTTGCCCTCTATGTACCGGATGGTCTTGGTGGATTTTTAAAAACACTATACTTGAGGACGAGTGCTAAGGTCTTAGATCCGTTACGGTTATAAGGATTGTGTTCGACGCTTATACCTAGGAGGGGGCGTCATTTTACGATTAAACATGTTGTTTGGGCCAAACTCTAAGTATATACTCCATACATGATATCAGAACTATGTCCTAAATGTACGCCATGGTCTTGGTTGCCACCTTGATATATACTGCTTCTTTCGTATCGAGCTTGAGATCAATAGATATTCAACATTACGCACAAGGATAGAGTTAAAGTCAAAAAATAGATGTATTTGGAATTGAGCTCGATTTTTCAATACTTGGTAGGCTTTTTATCACTTTGACCATGCTTTTGTTTTGGGCTTAAAAAACAAGTTCTATTGTTGTAGCAGAGCTGAGCATTGCTCGTGCCCATGGTCCTCAATTCACACCTTGCTAGTCCTCTTCTTTTAGGTCGAGAATTGATACCGCTTAATACTCTATGCTACATGTGACACGAGTGTTAAAGTCTCACATTAAATTTATACAAGAAGATTGAATCTAACTATTACACTTGATGAATTTTTTCAAAAATTAAATATTATTTTTTATCAAAACAGAAGTGAGTTCAAATAATAGAGTTTAAAAAACTGAATACCGTAGCTCAAATATTTCACCTTTTGTAGTAAATTTACATATTTTTGTGAGTTAATTACAAAACTGTCCCTCGTGATTTACACATTTTTGCACTTTGCCCCTCGTGTTTACAACTTTTGCAATAATATCCCTTGAGGTATACCAAACCATTGCAAATAACTCCAAAAACGAACGGTCGTTCAAATTTAGCCTTTAACAACCCCATGTGCCCAGCATACACGATTTTTGCATGGGTAGATCGGTCATTTCTGATCTACCCAAGCCAAAAACTTTCTAGCAGCCTCCAATGTTGCAATTTTCAATAAAGAATCATTCTTTCTGAGAATCTCAACAAACCCATTTTTCAAGTTACAAAAAAATCCCAAACCGTTGTCCTGAATTTCAAAGAGCAGGGGTGTGCCCTTGGCTAACAGATTATTAGGGCCAAATGGATCAGGAAGCTTCAATGAGAGGGGCTTGAAGATGGTTTTTTTTTTTTTTTTTGTGAAGAGGTAATCAAGATTTGGATCTCCTAGGCATTACAGAGCTCCTAGAAAAACTGGAGGCAGTGGCCGCAGGGGCGTCGGAGACGGCGAGGTGGGTGAAGCGGCGGCCGCCATGCATGGCGGCGTTGGTGGCTAAGAACTACTCGGCGTGGACAGAATGGTGGAGGGGTATTATGAGGAATTCGAGGTTGGTGCCGATGAAAACCCGGCCGTCAAAGGATAACCTGACGATGCCCACGTGAAGAGCACATAAACATGAAAAAGGTGCGCAAAACTAAGTAACAAAATTAGGGATTAACCAGAAAACTGCCCAAAAATCCAAACAATTAACCAAAAGATAGATGAAGGAACTAATAAGAAAGAAATCTTCAAGTTTCACTTGAAATCTTCATTCTAAGTGAAACCTGATTTGGTTTAGACAAAATATCAAGCACTTGATGTACACGATCGGTCCAAGTACCTTTGAGGGGCACGAACCCTTTCTCCACCAGTTGGCAATAGTAAGCATAGGCCAAAAACCCACAAGCACTGGTCGTCCAAAACAAAACATTTGGGACACCCAACTCTTCTGCAGCCTCAAGCGTAAAGCTCATAACACCATCTGACACAACACAACTTACTGGAAGAACACCTTCAGACGTTTTAAGCTCAGAAAGTAGGTACCTAAAGGGTGCCAAGCAGTTCTTTGGGATGGACTCGCAGAGCAGCCAGGCGTCCTGCGTGGCGTCGCCGTAGACGAGAGGGTGGCCATCGGGGATGTTGGCGAAGCGGAAGGAGGGGAGGCCGTCGAGGGCAATGGCGCTGCCAGAACGAGTGAGACGACGGTGGTTGTACTTGGTGTTGACAAAGGTGACGTGGAAGCCCGATTTGGTTTGGCACCATGACTGCGTGTGGTTTCGCCCTGTTGCTGCAATGACCGATCTGCCCATGCCAAAATCGGGTGTGCTGTGCACTTGGGTTGTTAAAGGCTGAATTTGAACGGCCGTCAAGTTTTGGAGCTATTTGTAATGATTTTGTAAACCTCAGAGACATTAACGCAAAAATTATAAATACGAGGGACAAAGTGTAAAAACGTGTAAACCATAGGGAATAATTTTATAATTAACCCTATTTTTGTATGTTCACATTTCCTTCTCATCGTAGGGTGGTATTTTGTAAATGATGAGGAGTGGGGGGGTCCCTCACGCGTCGGGGGTGGGTTTTCATGAAGGCCGTAATTAAAATACACAGCCAGAGGAGGTGATCAGGTCAGATATGTCATGCTTTTGGGATCATTGCAATTATTGAACTCATGCAGGCTTTAATGATAAGATGCAAGAGCAAGGACTCTATAGAGAGAGAGAGAGAGAGGAGGATGAATGAATTATTGGGGGGGGGGGGGGGGGGGGGGGGATAAAGTGACATGGAACAGCCATGCCACCAACTGCCCCACCCTTTCCCACATTCCCTAATCACAACTTTGACAATCATAAAGGTTTTTGAAGAAAAGTGATCATGGCTTCTAGTGATTTGGTCAAGCCATCACCCTCATGTCCATTTGGCTCGGTGGGTTGTTTTATTGGATGGTCATTCCTACATAATGAACTACTCGAGAATTTTTACTCATACGATGGATGTTCCGTTAGATGGTCGCCGGCTTGGAGTTTATAACTTTTGAGTATCAATTAAGAGACGGTGCATTACACTTGCGAAAGGTTTTGTTGGGCCAACACCCGTTCGAATTTTTGAAAAAAATCAAGTAGAAGATTGATTGTTCAATTTTAGAGGCTCTAAAATGTTCCTCGTATTTATCTTTGCTTTGTTTTGTTGTTTTGACTGAGTTTGCTTTGTTTTGCTATCATTTTAATTTTCTTTTTTCTAGAGAACTCGGTTTAAGAATTATTTATAAACTTTTTGCAAAAATGTTGATGGAATCCACCCCACTCCATTTGCCTTATCAATGCGGGGAAAATGTATAAGCAACATAAAAGGGGTTCCATTATGTCCCATCTAATATTAAATCAATTTTTGTTATCCTTATAAATATAGTATCCCCACCAACTTGCTACATGTTTCTCCAAAAAATAATTTTTTTTTAATAAGAACATAAAAATCAAAGCAAGCAAAATGATTACCAAATTAGCTTGTTGCAGACCTTACATGATTGCTTAGTTTCATAAAATATGAAATCAATCGAATTTAATTCGTAGTATTTTGTTAAGAAAGCTCACAGTTGCCTTCCAACTACATAAATTCACCTTAAATAATAACTGGTAGGGACTGGTCCAACATCAAAATCTCAAGCATAAAGTCCTATTTTCAGCCCTGAATTACGCAGTTGTCACAAGCATATCTCAGAATCAAAGATTTTTTTTTGAACTTGTTAATCATCTCATATAGCTCTTCCTTGACCTTGAAATGGGGCTCAAACTGGGGGATGCCTGCTTCTAAATAACTTGTGCTGTCAACTGTTATTTGTACATGTTCTGAGGTGTTTAGCATAAAGTCAACACTTAATGCAACACTTAATGCAGTACACATAGCGACAGAGTGACACCGCGACACGATTCATATGTCTTCTCCGATCTTTCCTCCGACGGCCCGCAGTGATTTTTTTGACAATTCTTTCTTTATACTTGGTGCTCGTCGTGAGAATGATTCTTGACTCCGCCACTGTTTATGAATGATGTTTGGATAAAAGTACTAATAGCAATTACAAAACGTCAAAAATATCAAAAAAAAATAATGATTGAATAAAATGTACTAAAGGTCTTTAATTAATAGTCAAATACTCCTTTATTTGATCAAACTTGATTATGAAAAAAGGTGATCAAGTTCATAATTTTTAGTTATATCAATTACAATTTAATTAGAGTTTAACATTCAAAAATCGATTATATCGAATTTGAATCTTTATCAAATACCTGAATCTGATTTAACCATTTCAAATTCAACTTCAAACTGATTCTAAGATATAGATGAACACAATATGATAAGCCCGGAGACTTTTTCACCGTCATGTTTTGTCATGACAGTGACAGTACTTTTGAATTCTTTTGAAATTTCTTGCAGAGAATTCAAAAGTATTCTAATTTTTGTTTTCTTTGGTAGAATATATTTCATGTGAAGTACACTTAACTTTAAGAGGTGGGTGAAGTGATAAATGTTTTGAAAAATAATTATTTTGAGACTTTGAGTTCAAATCCTTATACTGATCAATCATTATATATTTCTTTGGTCCCACATAAATTGATCATATTTTATTTTTGGTCCGTCTCACAAAAATTACTCACTTTTCAAATTAGAAAAGATTTTTTAGGTACTTTTACATATTTATTATTTTTTATTTTATTTATTTTTTCACATTTAACTCTCCACCATTTTCTCCTAACTTACTTACTTATTTTTTTTACTTATTTCTCTCTTCACATTTGACTGTTTATTAATATATTGTTCTCTCTCTTAACTTACTTTATTTATTTGAAAGGTAGAATTGAAAATATATAATATATAACAAATATTCTTAATTTGTGTGTAAAAAAAATGATGGAATAGATGGAAATGAGTAAATTACAGTCACGTCAAAGGGAAAAAAAATAATAAAATTGTGGTGGTACGCTCGTGGCTGAAAAGATCTGCATCACCACGAGCGTAGCATAGCTGGTGATCTTGTCCTGAGCACTGCCTGATGGGCAGAGGGGTCTTAGGATGCTGGAGAGGCAAGTCCCGTGGGTTGAGCTGCAGAGCGAATAAATGATTGAGGGTGAGGGTGAGGGCGGCGACGCGGGTTCAGGGGTGGTGGGCGCGAGGCAACTCGGCAGCAAAAGGCAACAGAGCAGAGCAGAGAGAGAGGACTAATATATATGATATGACTGGTGCATGTCTTCTTGGTGGTGTAGTCTAGTGTAGGCCTGTAGGGTCTTATGATCATGATGGAGACTTCCGCGCTGCGAACAGGACAGGGGACAAATTCCCCACCCCCAATCATTTGCACCCTTCCCCCCCCCCCCCCCAACCCACATCTCTCTCCCTCATACACACACACACGCGCAAAGTATTATAGAATGATGAATTGTTTTCTGACCTGTTTTGTACTCTGTAGCCACGAACTTGTTTGACCCATGCTTGACTTGTGGCTGCGAAGCTCGAGCATCGGTCTTCTCTAGTTGAACAAGAGCAAACGGAATCCTGCTAGAGCCTTTTGATGCAACTGGACTGAAGTGGGGAGGGACAAACCTAATGATCCCAACATTGTATCATGTACAGTTACGTAGCTCGATCACCGGCCTGTCCCTCGATGACCGCTCGGTATTAGTTTTCATGATATTCCTTCTGTTTTTTAAAAAATTATATCAATTTAACTAGACACACGTACTAAATATATAAGTTATATATAGTGCGTTTCTCATTTCATCAGTAAAAAGATAAGGGAAATGAGTGACAAATATGATTAAAAAAGTATATTAAAGGTAAATATGAAAAAACACATCCAAAATCTTTCTTAATTTAAAAAGTGAGTAAAATTTTTAAGATATATCCATATATATATGAGATCAATCTTTTTTGGAACGGAGGGAGTGTTATTTTATACGCGTGTTTTTACGCTACGGAACTAGATCAATAGGTAGTGTGCGTTGTATTAGTAGTTATCTAGAGAATATCAATAGAATCACTTTCACATGTGATGTTTATGTGCTTTTATTATAGATAGTTACAAAATAAGAAGCCAAATACTTTTTACATATAACATAACACCCCAGAATTCAGCAATGCAAATAGTCTGTTATCCAAATTTGAGGGGCGAACCCCGTAATAAAAATCTCCATCTTCGAGATGGGTTGGGACTTGCCCTTGATAGAGGCATCCATGAGTAGATGGTGAACCTTGGACTCTCAAGTGAGTGCTGACTTCGTTATCGGCTCAAATACCTCACAAATTGTGCGCTCTTATTGACGATTGTAGAGTTTGAAATCACCCAAGCTCAACGTGAGACTAAGCCCACACGCTATTGTCAAAATGGAATGTCTTCCTACAAGCAAATTCTATATGGTTGTCCATCAGATAGTATTAAAGACCAACTAACTATTTTCTGATTTAGCAGGTATGATGTACTCAAGACAATTCGACATATATTGACCAGGCAAAATAGAGACCTCGTTTATTTTTCACCCATAACAGAAAGGACCCGTAAATTTGTAGTGCGCATATATAAGTTTTGATTTTAGGTTACACAAGAATTTGTATTGAGGTTTAAACACCTTTTACAAACAAAATCGTCTAAAGCCATAAATGAAGATCCAATAGTTGAAACTGTAAGCGGGCGTTTGAAACAACTTTTACTAAATTATGTTCAAGTCATTTCTATAAGCTCGCACTAGTTTAATCAAAATTTCGGATCGCAAACAAGTTTCTGACAATGCTTCGTACTTTGATGTATTTACTATTTCACAGTCCATCCATCCTAATTTAATTGCTTCTATTTGATTTTCACAAGCTTGAAAGTTGGTTAGAATCACTAAGTTTCCTAAAATACCCTTTGTTCCTCTAAAATGTGTTTTTATTTGTTTCCTGCAATGCGTGGGTATCTTGTTCAATTGTTCCTAGACTTGGCAAAAAAATGCACATACTCGCAAGTTGAGCTGACCCTGTAAAAAAGGCCATGTACAGGTATAAAAGTGTAGATACATTTAATTTGTAACCGTTAACAAACTGGCCCGTAAATTTTCGTTCGGACCGGTCGGGTATAGGTTACTCAATTTTACCCATATATTTGTAGTATATTTAAGCGTTCTGATTTTAGGTTATCCCGCTACACCACCGATACCTGCTTCTTACCCCTTTAAGCCATTTTACTCTTAGTTTTAAGGTATTTCATCCTTCCCCCCTTGCCTTCTTTGTTGTTGCCCACTCTAACCAGCGGTCAAACATTGACCGTCCACCCCTTTTTTTACCCCCTTAGTCATAGATCCATCATCATTCCTTAAGTCCGTCGTGGCCCCATTTCTTCTCTGTCGCCTCTCTCTCTCTCTCTCTCTCACACACACACACATACACATACACACACAATCATAGGTGGACCGTGGCTCCTATTTCACCCAATCAACTTAGTATGGAATGAAGGAACCGTATATGAAAAATTAGGTCCAAAATCCTTTTAAAAATCAAGAAAAACTTTGATTAAGGCTCTATTTGACAGAGCTTTTTTTTTTGTCTTCAGTTTTTAAAGAGTAGCTTAATTTTTTTTTTTTACAAAAACAAGTGGGTGTTTGATAACCCTTTTTTTTTTGGTGTTTGGTAACCCTTTTTATTTTGACTTTTTTTTTGAGGTGGTTTACGGTGGCTATAGTGGGGCGTAGCGGTGGTGGCCGGCGGTGGTTGTCGCCGGCAGTGGCTGCCGGCGGTGGTGGTTGCCGACGGGCGACGGTGGCTGCCGGCGGTGGTGGCCGGAGACCACTAGCCGCCCGGTGGTGGTTGCCTGCGGCTGGAGGTGGCTGTCGGGCGGCGGTGGTTGTCGGAGGTAACTGCCGGCGGTGGTGGCCAGAGGTGGCTGCTGCCCGGTGGTGGTTGCCGGCGGCCGGAGGTGGCTGTCGGGCGGCGGTGGTGGCCACCGCCCATCGCCGTCCGGTGGTGGCTGCCGGAGGCCAGAGGTGGCTGTCGGTGGCTACCGGGCAACGATGGGTGGTGGCTACCGGCGGTGGGTAAGTTGTGATGGAGGTCTAAAAAAAAAATTAAAGTGAAAACGAAAAGAGCTTTTTCCTCTTTTTTTTTTACTCTACAATTTAAAAAGCCACTTTTTAAATTGAAAAAAAAATGGTACCAAACACTCCTATTTTTTCCAATTTTCAAAACTGAAAAAAAAAAGAGCAAAAAAAAACCCTGTCAAACGGCCCCTAAGTAAATCTTTTCGTTATCATCCTCAAGCGAAGATGGCGGTCGAGAAGATGCAGCCGTCGGTGAAGGAAGGCAGTGACGTTCGACTAGGTATGTTTCGTTGTCATGGTGGAATCTCCGGATATAACGTACTTAGAAAAGTTACAAGGACAAATACGGAATTATCGGTAAATTTCAGATCCTAAAATAGAGAACGAAAAATAATTTTGGGACTTTTTGAAAAACACAAAATCATCAATAAGTTTGGAACCAAAGAATACCAAAATTGTGTTCCAACTATCCTAACCTCAATTGCTTTAGCTCCTAAAAAGACCTCTATAGCCCCACTGTGGTGACCGTGTGTTCCTGGTATCATATCTAATTCAGACATGAGACTATCTAATCTAATGAACATGGTGAATGAAAGTTCCAAGATGTGATTGAACTTTGGAGAGAGAGAGAGAGAGAGAGAGAGAGGCTTTCGTAAGAAGTGGATCCTGAAGGAAGATACGGGCCAGAACCGGACAGAATAGGCCCAGTTGCAGTGTAGGCCCTGTGGCCTATGCCAGCTTTTTGGTCAACTCTCGTAATGATGCCCCCTCTCGGGCTTTGCTTTCCTTTTACGCATAAGTGTCCAAGTCCCTACACCCTTTTGGACAATTTCGGGTGATTCTAAACAAAAATAGAGTAGAGTTATGGTTCGAACTCGATAGCCCTAATCGAGTACGACCTTTGTTGAATACATAAGAAGGAAGAAGGCGAATTATGCTCTAAGCATCCACATCTTATGAAATTGCCATCTCGTGAACTATTATAGGATGCAAGATCTAAGAAATATTGGTGATCACCTTTTGACATATAGCCATCTGTCGAACTACCACCCCTATAAATTTGAGACAATGGATGCCCATCTATGACAATTAGGAGAAAATAAAGTGATGGGAAGAATCCCTAACGCCAACCTAATGCTACTTCGAGATCGCTCCATCTTGCTTTAGCTAGAATGTCCACACTTAACCACTTGCTTGCGTGAGACGAAATAGAGATAGTTGCGGCGTAATTACATCTCTTCTCGACTTGTTTAACACCTTAGCAGTTACAAGAAGCGGTAAATATTATTTATTATGATTCTAAACTACTGATTCTGACAATTTAAAATCGTTAACTTATGAGTAGTTGATGTGATAGCATGGGGTTTAAAGAAAAAATGATGTTATTTTTCCTTCTCACATAATTTGATCAATTTTTCTTTTTTGACCGTCCCACATTCTCAAATTAAAAAAGATTATATAAATACTTTTATATGTATATTTTTTTATTCTTTTTTTCTATCCACATATAAATTTCTATTAACTCATTTTTTCCCTAACCCACGTTCTTTCCCATTCCACTGTAAAAGATAGAATGAAAATATAAAATATATTATTTAAAATTTTAATCGGCGCATAAAAAAAATTAATTAAATTATGTCGGACAGAAAACAAAACAGTATAAGTGGATCATTGGATAGATCATCTAATATTGTTTTATTAATGAAAGATAGCAAATTTGTTGAAGTACAGGACAAACGACTTGTTGTCCTCGAAACAAATAATAAAAAAGTGAGGCAATTAAGAAACCACGGTTTCACCTCATTATTTTCTTACAGCAATGACAAAGGCCTAAGCCTAAGGCTAGGCTAGAAGCAATTGATTGAGGTATAATACTTTAATTGCTTTGAAGATTACAAGAAGAGGAGACTTGGAAAAGACAGCTTTCTATTGCACACCCTAGCTATATGCAATGGAAAATGGAAGGAAGGGTTTGTCTGTCTGCTCAGACATCATGAGTAGGTGCTTGCCATGCCTCTCTTCCTTCATCTAATCTAATCATTTTCAATTACCAATCATGATCATGGCCATCATCACATGCCTTTCACTTTCTTCAACCTGGGATGCTCCCTGATGTTGGCAAAGGATGGGACAAATCCCCCCAAGAAATTGCATTCTGTCATCATGTCTGATAATGTCACAGTTCCTTTGATTATTGCAGTTTCATTATGATCAGATGTAATTGTAAGGTACTTATGGCATTATGTGGTAGAGTGTTAGTACACTTGTAGGGCTGAAGATCAATGGTCTATTGCACTTATAATGAAGAATTATAGTCAACTGCATTGAGTTTTTACAGTACTAAGGTCCACAGTTTCTCACTTGTTTTTGATGGTTTCCCACAGTTATCTTTACAGCAAAAAGGTGATTGATTTGTGGGTTGGTTGATTACACCACTCCTATTTTGGCTAATGAGACTTCTCTGTAACAACATGTAATGTAATTGTACTGTGTATGTAAATTAACAGGGAGTGCCAATCAGCCAAAATAATGGTGTACCGATAAAACCACCCTATTTGTCTTCATTAACTGGTTATGAAAGAAAGGTGGTCATTGAATGAAAACTTGGTTCAAGAGGCCATAATACTTCTATTTGTTTTGTACACCTAAACTGTTGCATGAGGAACAACTAGTCAAAGACTCAAAAGGAATGCCCTTCGCCAGCGCCATTTGAGAACATCAAACATATGGTGAGGGTTGAGAATTGATTGGGTAGGACTGGGAAACCACAACTGCTTGTTAGAATACAAGCAATGCTAATTTAAATATGAACATTGCTCAAAGGAGGGACAAGGCTGCTTTGGCAGAAGCCCAAAGGGAGAAGGAAAAAGGAGAAAAGAAGAAAAAAGAAAGAAAGAGAAAGGCTCTAGTTTTCTTCGAGATATGAAAGCCGGTAGGTGATAGCCCTCCCTTTATTCTCTATATGTATTTTTATTTCTTTTCTTCCTTTTGGTTGTAACAATTTTGGTGTATTAAGTCCCATTATGGACAACACCATGGATAATGATATCAAATATTTATGCTCAGGTTGTTAATTTCTTTTGCTTGTCGTTGCATTTGTGTTTCTTGAATCGGAGGTTGTCGTTGACATAATTATCAGTTGACTCTTAGTCAATCCGAAATATGAATCTACTTTACAAAAAAAAATAAACGTCGTTATATATACAATGAGATTTAGTGACAACTTTTTACACCGATCAATAGCTCAAAAAATGTGTCACACATCATGTACAATCAATATGGCACTCTAAACCCGCTTTCATGCATTAGGTGATCTTAAGCCCTAATCAGAATGAAGCGGATTATGAGGAGGTGCAACCTAAAGACTAAAGAGGCACGGATAAAACCTAATTTTGATACTATGTTAAAGTCTGATGTCTAACTCAAAAGTAAATTTTAAAAAATAATAAGTCCATCAGGTATTAAAACATATCTCAATCTCTATGTATACACAGATGATATGCTTTAACAAGCATCTCCAAAAAAAAAAAAAAAAATCAATTCTCATATAAGACATGATTGTTAGCAATTTTGGTAGCACGCCCACAAGAAAAGGGCAAAGTTACTTCATGGAAGAAGTCATGTGGCTTGGAATATACGCCTCTACTTTCTCGGCCTTTTGAACAGAGAGAAGGTAATATGACCCTCATCACCAACACTTCAACTAATCATTTGGCTGTGCTCATCATCTCCAATGCTATCATTGGGAGACATGAAAAGTTTACATATAAGAAAGAAAGGGCTTATAACCGGACTGGGTTAATATGGGCCAGCCCTGCAATGGGCTGGCCATGGTTTGGGCCTGACAAGGAAAACCCGGCAAACCCGTACCTTAGCTTGCCTAATCAAATCCATGGATTGCTGAAAATGAAGCCCAGGTTTAGTCTCTGTTTACAGTTGGGCTCGAGACCCAACTGACTGATAGGCATAGGCCCGACGTCGGAGTGTATTCGGTCCGAAACCGATGAAATTATAATATTTTTCTATTTAATTTTCTTTTTAAAACCAAGTGACAAGATGAAAGGAAAATAATCGAAGAAACAATAATAGTAGAATAACCAAAATTTTTGCCTCCTCACTCCCAAATTTGAGACTTTGTACTAGATCTAGACCATTAGGCCTTCATCCCATCATTGAGAAGAGAGTGAGGTTAAAGTTAAAAAAAATGTAGAAGAATTCAGTCTTAAGAAGCTGGAGTAGCCTGAAGAGAAGCTGCCTTAATTTGTCTGGAGTTTGGCATGGAATATCCCAGATCATATCATGAAATAAATCTGTTTTAGATGGCTTTGAGGGAACTCCCTTGAGTAGCTTGTATTGTTTAAGCTTTTAATGGAATATTAAGGACTTTTACCACCCACAAAAAAAAAAAGAACACAAAATTCAATCTTAAAATTATGGACTCTCGAGATAAAAATGATGTCCAGTATGAAAGTTAATAACATTTTCAGATACACACCCACACTTCTATTATTGGTCAAGGTCGGGGCTTGGGGTGGTCCTAAATTTTAGCAGAGGAAATTGCAGATTTGTCACAGAAGAGACATAGAACCTCCTCTTTTTCCTCCAGAAAAAATAAACTAAAATGTAACGATAACAGATATGACGACTCATAGTTGCCACAGAACTAAAGAGAGCAAAGATTTGAGAACGACTCGTAGTTGCCACAGAACTAAAGACAGCAAAGATTTGAGAAACTGGCAAATAGATGTAAGCAATCTTTGAGCATGCTTCCCAGCCCGCATCATCAGAGAGGCAATACCGCGATGAATAAATGGTATAAGGTAGCAAAAAAATGACCCCCTTCAATATAAATACCACCTCTGGAATGTTTTTTCCACCTGATTCGGCAATCGTCTGAGGGAAAATCTAATCTCGAGAAGGAAAGTGAACGTTTTCAGCTAAAAGCATGTTAGAAAACCAGAACACGTTGTCCCTCACATTCAAGTTCAGTTCAAACTCACCTACGACGTGCATAGATATATTCAAGCAAAGTCATGCAGGATGACTTAGTTCTCCTTAAAAATAACAAATCACAACAGATCAGAATGATAATTATGATTATTCGGGATCTAAAAGCAGATGTACAGATTTATATGAAACCCTCAAGAGGTTATGTACAAAAATGACTACCACCTCGGGCTTGATTGCTCCATCACATACCTGATTTGCAAAACCAACCAATAGAGCAGAGCCCTTAGGGCAACAAGGTCGCAAACTGATGCACTAAGCAGCAAAACAGCAAAGGGTTTTATAAATACCTTATGGCAGAATACAACTGTAAGGAAAAAGGTTCAATACTTCCCAAAGAGCTTTAACGAAGGTGACGAGAGTAAAATATTCTCAAGAATTCTGGATGGATACATAATATAATTAGATGGGGAGCTCATTCCTGCTTCTGGGTGAAAGAGAATCTCCACCGCATATGGAATATAAGACTAGTCAGACGGGATCTTTCAGTATAGCCGCCGCCTTCTAGGTGCACGAGAATCTCCACTGTCTACATCTGATATTCTCGAGGTATCATTTCTTCTTCTGGATGATGAAGTAGAAAGGGAGACTGAATCTATTTCAACAGCATTATCAACCGTCTGACTCTCTGACTGTATGACAGCGGCAATGCTTGACAAAGAATCTCTATCATCAACTGGTGGAGGCTGCTCGTGATCTCTTTCAAGTGGATGGCTGCGGAAGTACGACTCCACGGACCGTTCAGCAGAACTCAATGCAGATGTAAGGTAAGAGATACTAGCAGCTCGATGAGAATGTGCCCTGCGAACTAATAGAGACGAAAGCCTGCGGCTTTCTCCAACCTCGGAGTTAGTAGGACTGGCGGGAGTCAAGTCAAGTATATCATCCGACGGCACAACTGTATTCTGTTCCCTGCGCAGACCCCTAGAAGTCAGAATCCGATTGAGCAATGAGGTGTTTCTCTCAGGTGATTCACGAGGGCCATCAGGATTCTGTGGATTGACCTGGACCAAATCCCTTGTCAAATCGAATCTACTGCCAAGACGCCTAATCATTTCCTCCATGGGAATAGTAAATGCATTTCTCTGAATAGTTTGCCTCCAGCTTTCTATCCGACGCGCTTGGGGCCTCAAAGGGATCTTAAGACTAGAGTCCTCCTCAGGTTGACGTGTATTATTTCCACGACCATATATTGGGGTCAAGTTTTTAAGTGTCACCTCCCCCTTGCAAATTGGACATTCCTTGGCATCCGAATGAAGATGCAACCACCGATAAAGGCAAGGCCAACAAAACAAGTGACCACAACAAGTTACAACAGGGTCTTTAGCCAGGTCCAAACATATATTACAATCAAAAAAGCTTCCATCGTCGCCAAGTCCCTTTTCAACATCTTCCTTCTTCACTAATGCCTCATCTTCTAAGTACCCATTATTATTATCACACATTTTTGTCAGCTCAGTAGGTCTTTCCTCCGCAGCAACACTTCCCTCACCAGTTTCCAATCCACTCCCGCCTATCAATTCCAAGGCAATATTCCTCGTTTCCGGGGGAATCGGAACAGGCCTCCACACCGATGACACCGATCGCCATCGTTGGCCACTCCTCTGGGTACCCCTTTGTCTGGCAGCCGTCTGCCTAAGTCTATGAACAGACCCATCTAACCAATCCTCCAAGTTCATAGATCCATTAGACAACGATCCTGACCCCGGCTCATTGTCAGGTGAAGGATGAACAACGGGTCCCAAATTTAGATCAAGATTCATCGTATTCTGTCTCTCGTCCCCCATATCGACCAACACGCCAAAATCGAAAAACTGAAATTCAGCTAAACAAAATGAAAACTCAACTTTGTCTGCGCTTCGTCAACCATATCAATCCCCTAAATCAAAACCCAAAATTTCTCAAAAAAAAATAAAATCGCAGGCCTAATCTGCAAATTGATCAAACCCCGAAGTCAAAAATTAAAAACTTTTTAACTCAACCAAATAAAAAACCCAACTTTTTCTGCATTTGCTCAACCATATCAAACCCCTAAATCAAAACGCAGAATCCGCTTCCATGCAACTTGAATTCAAATTCTGACCAGCTAAATCTAGAATCCCAATCCTTCTGGTGAATAAAGGCAAAAAACCCTAATCTCGGAGGGTCAACGAACTCAAAACCCTAGCTTTTGACGCAGAAAAGGGAACAAAAAGTAAGGTCATTAAGCTTGTAATCAACCACTCTAATCTAACATCAACTACTGTAATCAGCCACTTAACACCAAAAAATAATATTGATTTCGGGTTTTGGAAGTCAAAGAAAACAGAGACACAGGAAAATTAAGAGACAGAGAGACCTTGAGATGTGAATTGAACCAGCTGAACTCGAGGTTGTACTTGTGAGTGGAATGGATTTGCCATGTATGCCTCTCTCTCTCAGCTCAACAACGATCTGGTTTTAGAGAGAGATAGAGAGAAATGAGATTGTGTGAATTGGGTTCAACTCCAGAGCCCAGAGCGAGAGAGAGGAGATTTTCTGCACCAAGCATGTACTAATTTTCGGTACTGCCATTCATCCAAGTGCCATGTCAATTGGAAGTAACATTAGCAACTTACTGCGGAGCTAGTCCATCTTATAGCGACCAAAGATATTGATCTCATTAAAGGATGAGATGGAGATGAAAATTATATATGAGTGTTTGAATGCGAGCGGTTAACGATAATGTCAACCAGTGTTATAAAAAGCGCACCTAGGTGCTCGCTTAGGCCTAGCCGCAGTGCGTTCGATTAGGCTCGCGCCTTGTGAGCCAAGGCGCTAGGCGCAAGGTTAGGCTCACGAAATGTGGACTGTCCATTTCTCTTCCAATTTTTTTTTAGCCCAACTCCATTAATACACTAAACCTAACTCTAAAAATGCCCAAATCAAAAATAGCTCTCACAACTCAGCCAATTAGCTCTCAAATCTCGGCGTCAGCTAGTCGCCGCCGTCCCTTGCTCCGGTGAGTCATCTGGTCGTCGCCAAGCCTTCTCCTATCGCTGCCGGTATCCTGCGTACCTCTCTGCCACCGCTGCTCCAATTGCCGATGCAGACGCCGACGCAGCTGTTCTCTCTGCTGCTGCTTTCTAATCTTCTGGTCGAGTTCTAGTCGCCGACACTGACGCCAACCAGCTGCTTCTCTCTGCCGCTACTAATCTTCTGCAGTTCTGCTCCAGTCCCGGTTTGGATGCCCTTTTCTTACTTCTAAGCTCAGTTTCTTCATGGGTATACTCATCTTATTGATTGCTACAAAAATCCAAAAACCTCATTAACTCGTGATTGTTTATTATCTCAATTCTCTTCTCAATGCCAATGCCTAATGAGGAAGATTAACACATAGAAAATAACCAAGTTAGCCTTTAGATGAACAATGTTCTCTACTTTAGTTCAGTAAAATCTGTCGCAATGCTGAATCTTGTAATTACCCATTGTTAAAGCACTAGCACATATGTCGAAAACTTGTTAATGTGATGGAATTTGAAACTGTTTCTAATGTTTGGAAGTTTGTTAATTATCATGTTCTTCTTTTTTAATTAAACGATTTTATTATTTTATTATATTAATTTTTATTTATTTTAATATTGCACCTCGCTTCAAAAAGGTGCGCACCTGCTCTTTGAGCCTAGGCTCCAGGGACCTTTTTGCGCCTTAGGTGTGCCTGCGCCTTTAACAACACTTGTGTCAACTTAAGATAAGTTGTCATTCCAATGAAAAAAAAGGAAAACAAAAAAGATAATTGTCATTTCAATCTGGCCGTCCTTCCATATTTCAATTTGGTCGTCTATCCATCGCGGATGGATGAGTTAGATCGAAGTTTTATTTAAGTTTCTTCGTCGTTTGCTAAAAGCGGACAAGAATTTTGACAAAAATGTCCCAGAGGGATTTAATGAGTTGGAAGGAAGTTTATGCAAGGGATAAGTACAAGTGGTATCCTGAAAATACACAAAAATCTCACTTGAGTACCTATATTTTCAACTTTTACATGTTAGGGCCTAGAGTTTTAACTTTGCCATTTTCAATTACCTAACCTCATTTTCCATCTGAATGCCTAACTTTACTCCTAAACTGTTAGGGGCAAAAGAGCCTACTCAGGTTTGTTTTCTCTTTCCTCTCATTTTTCTCTTCTCCTACACCGTACCTCCCATCGCCTCCCTACCTTTCCCCCACTCCCCACCCCACATCACACACACACACACACACACACACACACACACAAGTGATTGGAGTAGAGAAAAAAGTTAGACCCAAAGTCAAGATGGAACCCAATGCCAAAAACTTATCCAAAATCTGGAAGCAACCTTCAACTCTGGAATGGTGAATCCGTGCCACCAAAGGATGAGATAAGAAAGATTAGGGCACAACTTAATAAGTACTACTAAGTCGACTATGCCCAAACAAAAAATCAAGAAACAAACACAAAAGTTGCCCCCTCCAGACCACCAAGTTCGAGGCCACCGCTGCCACTTTGGCCACTACCACTATCGCTGCACCATCTTCGTTATCTTCCTCTTTGGAGAAGTCCACTACGTTTGTTAATTAGCCATTCTTTCAGGCCCACGTTGTAGAATTCTTTCTAGAGCCGTTTTTCTTCCTGGTGCAACAACAAGCATCACTGTGATTTTTATTTTCAAGAAACCACCATCGCATATGGAGCCTTTAAAAATCTCCAAATTGAACCTACCATCAATATGAACCCCAATTGTATATTCAAGGGTTAAATACACGTTAGTACCTTAAAAGTACTCCGAAGTCTCACTTGAGGGTCCTAAAGTTTTTTTTTTACACATAAGGGTCTGTAATTTCAAATCCGCAACAAGTAATGACTTCAGTCCAAATTCCTAACGATCTAGCCAAATTAGTCAGGGGTAATTTTGTCTGGACAAGTTTAATTTTTTCAAAACCCTAGGAAGTCCCCATCTCTGATCTTTCTCTTACTTCCTCCTCTACTCCGATCTAGGTCTTTCTCTCTCCATAATTGATCTAGCCATAGAGCAGCCGCTCCTCACGCCTCTTCCATCTCAGTGATTGATCACCATCGCCGCATCTGGAAAACAATCCACGCTATCAATCAACAGGATATTGAATCTCACAATTTTCCTCTTTCCCCACATAATCAGACCCTAGGAAGTGCCCATCGTGAATATAAAGTCTCACAGGCTATTGAATTTAAAAACCTTATACTTTTTTCTTTCACCAATCAAATCACCATGTGTTTTGGAATGATGAACACAACTAGAAGGTCCTTTTCTGTTTCCTCTTCCTCGTCTCTGCATTAGAGAAGTTGCTACTAGTTTCTTAACCGTCGGAGCCGCTAGGACAAAATAATCAGCACCACCACTAGTGCATCTCATCTTGTTGATATATGTCCTACATTGGTTACTCAAAGAAGATTGTAACTCGGCCCTTAGTATATAAGACATCTTGTCCCACATTGATTGTATAGAGAAGATCACTACTTATCTCTAAGTTTATGTAAGCTGTCTTGTATTGTGTTTAAGGTCAAGAGAGAAGAGTCATTCTTTGAGCAGAAAAATAATTGAGAGATACATGTGAGGGAGTGTTGTAAATTTGACTTGTGCAAAGTGGATTTGAGTTCTCTCATATTTCTTGTGTTTTCTTGTTTGGTTATCGTGTTCAATACATATTTGTCTATAGCTATTTCGTAACAAGTGGTATCAGAGCTTTCCAGGTTTATTTTTAGGCAAAATTAAAATTGGTTTGAGAGGATAAATATGTAGAACAACATGACCATGAAGTATACCTGTGACAATTCAATAGGAAGATGAATTTTGGCATATGGCAGAGCACGGAGAAGGATTTGAGCAGTGCGATAGGGGATGTCGAAGCACGCATGAGGAGCGAGTTCGAGGCATTTTGGAGAGCGCTTGCAATGGACTGTCACAAGTCAAGTGTAGCTAATATTCAATAGATTAGATGACTTGGAGGTAGACAGTTGACTAGCCATGCTAGAGAAGAAAGTCGATGTGCTCACGGAGGAGCTAGATGACTTGATCGAGGAGATGGTCGCACATTTCACCAAGCGGGAGATGTAACGGTACAAGGACCTCAAGGGGCAAGTGGCGGAGCTCCAAGAAGAACTAGGTTCTTGTAAGAGGGAGCTTACAAGAGCTACAAGGTAGGTATGCATCGCGGTGTAGCCAAGGCCAAAGAAAATATAGAGCCGAGATCGTACGATGGAGTGAGAGAGACGAGGCAAGTGGATAACTTCTTTTGGCACATGGACAGGTACTTTGAAGCCCTTGACATCGACCACGAGGAGGAGAAAGTACAGTCGACGGTCATGTACCTTATGGATACAACTGCCTTATGGTAGAGGCGTCGCTATACATATGGGTATGACGTCAAAACATGGGAGAAGTTCAAGCGTGAACTAAAAAGACAGTTCTATCCAGAGGGGCAGCACCGAAGAAATAATGATGGTCAACCTTTGACGGTTGAGGTAGAAGGGGAGCATCCGCGAGTATGTGAAGGAGTACTCAGCTTTGATGCTTAAAATATCAGAGATGTTAAAACGGTAGCGACTATGCTTTTTCATTGACGGGCTGCAGTAGTGGGTTGCCACGGAGTTACGGCGGAGGAACCTCACTACTTGGCTTTCGCCATGGCGATTGTCAAGAGATTGGAAGACTTCAAGTAATGTGAAAGGCCAAGATCTCCAAGGCACGAGCATGCCAAAGGTGGGGGAGACGGTAGGTCAAATAGTGGCTCGCCCAAGGCAATCGATGATGAGCGGATGGGGACGAGGGAAGTTACCGCCATCACAAGGGGGAGAAGAAGCATGTGGGAAGTCATAAGCAGGATGAATCTCATGACCACAACGCTCATGGAGGACCTAGAAGAGTATGCTTGTACTGTGTAGGCCGCATTACAGGAGGTATTGCCGGCACAAGGGCAAGATGATTGCATTCCTCGAGAAGCAAAAAGGTAGCAAGGGGATTCTTTCAGCAGCTACGAGGAGGCACGTATGAGGGCATTGCAAATGTTCAATGCATTCGTGCAGAAGTCAAAGGAAGAAGCTATCAAGGGGAAGAAAAGCATGAAGACATGAGGCTTACTCTACGCAATGGTGGACGTTGCCGGGAAGACTTAAGAAGCGCTTATAGATACTGAGGCTACCCACAACTTCATGAGTCCAAAGGTTGCTGAGTGGCTTGGGCTAAAACAAACTAAGGATGGGAGTTGGTTCATGGCCGTGAATGCTAAGGAGTGACCAATGGAGGGAGTCGTCAAGAATGTCGATTTGAGGATCGTCGGATGGACAGGGAAGGCCGACTTCAACATCATGGACATGGATGAGTTTGGGGTGGAGTTGAGCGCTACACTCAATCCATATTGCAGGGTAATGATGATGGCGGGTAAAGAAGGGCAACTGGAGTGGATGATCTTGTTGATGTCTAAGGATGGGGCTGACGCACGTAAGGAAATTACTGTGTTACAGCTGGACAAGAGATTGATGCTATGCTATAATGAGCAGTAGATGGGACCAAAGACCTACGCAGTTGATATGCTCATGAAGACAGTCACTTAATTCATCTTCTTTCTTGTTGAGTTCAAGGTGGAGTGCATCCTTAGCTTTAAGGCAAATGCAAGGTGGAGTGCCTGAAAGAAGGTACTGAAGGCATATTACACTTTTCCTATAGAGTGGTTTGTTAATACAAGCCAAGGTGGAGATTGTTGATATATGTCTTGTATTTTATGTCCCACATTGATTACTCAAAGAAGATTACAACTTGGCCCTTAGTATATAAGACATTTTGTTCCACATTGGTTCACCACAAGGAATAAGGCCTTTGGTAACGGGGAAATCCGTCGCCAAAAGCCTACATAGAATCACCGTCGCTAAAAGTCCCTCGTATAAAATCTCGTTGCTAAAAATTTTACAACGAAATTTCAAAATCTATCGTCTATTATTGGACATTCAGGGATTGGTATCTTTATACATTAGCGATGGAATTTTCGTCGCTATTGTAATTTTCATATTTTAATTAATTTTTTTCAAAAATAATTTAATCGGTAAATATTTAGCGACAGAATAAATATCCGTCGCTAAATATTTTTTTTAACGACGGAATATTTCATCATTAAAAGTTCAGAATTATGTATGCTCTTTAGTGACGGAATTAATCGTCGCTAAAAGTCATTTTTTAAAAAAATATTTTTTTTATTTTTTATGCCAAAACCTGTAAACAAAAAGTCAAGCCTTAAATGCACATTAGGGTTAAATAATTGCTGATCGATTAGCAATTATTTAACCCTACAACAGACACAAAACAACTATATATAAATTTAAAAAATGTTTACTCTAACAAAAAAATAAAATGTACAAGTCGGGAACTGGATACAACCGGTTAGGGAAGGGGAGAAGACTACAAGTCGGGAGGAGGGTACAAGCTGGGAGGGCATGAGAGGGGGCTCACCCAGGGGTTGCCGAGTCCTGGATCCTGCTGCTCTAGAGCCGGCTCGGCATGTCCAGCAGTAGTGCCCTGCTGATCTTGCTCCCTAATCATCCTCAACACTACCGTAGCAATACGTTGGATCTCCTTTTCATCCAACGGACGCTGCGCAGTCGGTGTCTGTGGAGGGGCAGCGGGGGATGGGGACGCTTCTATCACGGCACGTGCAGTCATGCTAGGCAGGCCGCGTATGCGGCCTTTTGGCCGATTGACGACCTCCGGTGTATCCTGCCATCTCTTCAACGTCCTAGTACTCGCAACTGTACTAGTGGACGCTGATGGTTGTCCAGACCGCTGCTCGGACCCCCTAAGTTGTTCATACGAGGCCTGCAAAAATAGTGATTTGAAGATATGTTAGGGGCATTAGCGCAACAAACATTGAATAGATTGACTCAAACTTATATCGATCCGCCGGGCAATATCTAAAACATAGTCGCTCGCCTGGTGTGCCTCATCCTTATCCTTCTTCCGCACGTGCGTCTGACTATACGTCAGAGTTACGATCTCATCCTCCTCGGGATTCCGGGTGCTCGACTGCATTCTTGTGTCAAATGACGTCGTGTGTCACCGACCCCCCGTGTGCATCGGATCTTTGTTCTGTCTGTTCTCGGCCCCGCTCTTACTCTTGGCGTCCCAGCCTGGATCCGCAACCCACCGATCCATCATCTGCCCCCACACAATTAGAGATATCCAGTACAGGGGATATCTCTTCAACTCCGTCATCAAGGCACCCTCGGGCAGCATCTTCTTTGCCCGGTCCCTTACGTCGGGCAGCCATCGGTTGCAATTCTTGCCGATGTATGCAAAAAAGGCCTGCCGCCCTAGAGCCTGCTGAGCAGGGGAGTCAAACGTGAACCCCTCTTGTAAGGCATCTAATCACACAAATTAGTTTAAATAATAAATTCTAATTAAACAAATGCAAAAAAGGCCTGCCGCCCTAGAGCCTGCTGAGCAGGGGAGTCAAACGTGAACCCCTCTTGTAAGGCATCTAATCACACAAATTAGTTTAAATAATAAATTCTAATTAAACAAATACCAGCCACTCCTCCCACAGGGACTCCCTTGTCCCCACATTCCAGTCCTTTTAGTATAGCCGTAGCTCAAAGAATCAGCCCTTCACAAGAACGCCTATCTTCGTCCTCGCCTGATTCTCCAGGATCCTGCCAAAGAAGTATATAAATACATTAATACAGTTCAAATATAAATTAAGGCACCCAAAATTTTAAATATAAGGCATGATGTAATTTTTTTTACTTACTAGCTCTCCTGGGTAGAGGTGTTAAATGGGCCAGGCAGACCGCGGGCTGGCCCAGCCCAGCCCTTTTTTGGCCAGGGCTGACCCGACCCTTTTTTGGGCCTGGGCCATGCCTAATTTTTTGAGAAACAGGCCGGGTCGGCCCTAAAATGGCTTGGGTTTGGCCTGACCCGGCCCTCTTTTGGCCCGAAAAATGGCCTTTTCAGTTTTTTTTAAACTAAGGTGTATTTTCTTGCCTTCTATGACTAAAATGTAGAAGAAATCTATTACTTTTTGATCATTAGTGAGAAAACAAATAAATACTCGTGGCCACAGATCTATTACTTTTAGATTTGAGCTAAGCAACACAACATTTTGAGAAGGTACAAACATACCTTGCTTTGTAAGAAGTGTAAAAAGAAGGAAGAGTCAACTTCCAGTTGATGAGTAACTCGCGGAACATGCCAACAAGTGGGAGGCTATGGTCATGTAGGTTGAATCTTTACTATCAGCTTCAAGGGCCAGGGAAGATGGTAAAATCATTTGTTTAAAATTGTACATAATTTTAGATTTTGACTTCCCCTGATCAGTTGGTCCAAGTTCTGAGTGATTGGGGAAGCAAGCGTTGAGTTGTAAAAAAGTTTGTACTAATTGATAATTAGCCGAACTTATTTGTCAATAAATACAAAACCGACTATTTCCACCTTTTTACATATAAATTAGTATTAGTACCGTGTGTAAAAAAATACCTGTTAAAATACATATAAAAAGCTAGTATTTATATTATTAAATAATAATAACAAAATAGATAGTAAAATAATAATATTATCTTGAATAACAAAAAAAATTTGGGCCTGGGCCCGGCCCGAGCCCTAGATGTTGGGCCTAGGGCCTGGGCTTGGATTGGGCCCAGATTTCCCTAATTCTGGCCTGGCCCTGCCCGTTTGACAGCGGCCCTGGCCCATTTTGCTGGAGGCTCGATGGGCTTGGGCTGGGCCGGCCCAAGCCCGGCCCATTTGACACCTCTACTCCTGGGTGAGCGTAACTCTCTGTTTACACTAGGGGTCGATGCGTACCCTGCGTGTCGGGCCACGGCCTCGTCAAGATCCTACAAATAACAGACATTAATTAATACAGTTCAAATATAAGGCTAGCGAAAATTGACTAAACACCGTTATCAACTATACCTGAGGTAGACCCCACAGAAGAAGGAGAAATAGCGCGCGTGTGGGAGGAATCAGCATACGGCTGGGGCTGAGGCTGGGGCTGGGGCTGGAGCTGGAGCGCGTCTGTTGTACGCGAGCACTCTGTGTCTCGTCATCAGTGGGCAGTGATGAGGTGGGACCCACCGGGGAGGAGGCAGCTAGGCGTCCACCCCAACCATGTATAGCCTGTATTCTATCCATAACTGACTTTGTATAGATGAATTGCAAATAAATTGACACATTAAAAACAATAATTTGGCAGAAAAAATCATTAACTTTATATATATGAACCGAGTATATAAACACAATATATGAACCAAGTACTAAAATGTTACAACATATTTCTCGAGGTGTTACAATTGTACAAGTCAATCATTTTCAGTTTAGGAATCATCATCATCTTCATCGCTAGACTCGTCATCCTCTTCTTCGTGGGACTCTTCGACCTCTTCATCTTCTAATTCATCTTCTTCATCAGTAGACTCAGTCACATCATTTTCAATACTTTCCACATCTTCCGCGTCATCATCTATGACTTCTTCTCCTACATGAAGTGTTGTTGGAAGAGGAAGATTGTCCTCCTCGTTGTTCACCTCAACAGGTAACAAGACAGGTGGTTGGTCGGCTTGAAAGGTGTCTAGCTCACTGTCATATGTCACGGGCAATTTCTTGGACTTGATAACTGTATACCAATGAGATTTGGGATTGGTGACGTCCTTCGCGTAAAAGACTTGTGCAGCTTGACTAGCAAACACAAACGACTCGTCTGATGCAATTCTTGACTTGACATTAACATCTACAATCCCTTGAGAGCTAACACAGATTCCTCTACTACATGTGACATCGAACCATGTACACTTGAACACTACTAGGCGATTTTCGGAACCCAAATATGCTAGCTCAATAATCTCATCTAGCTCTCTATAAAACTCCATGCAATTCTTGTTATAACAGTCGCCGTTGACCAAGACTACACTGTTTTTGGTTTGTTTTGTTCGGTCATCATCTTTTACGTTAAAACCTAAACCCGTTGATGATATAGCCTCCATGACAAGATGCTTGTTTATTAGGGCCTTGAGCTAGTAATTTCAAGCAGGAGGCTACTGGTCTATCCAGTGACTGAACCTATTGTATATGACGGTAAAAATTAAGGATAAATCAGTATACTAATTGGCCACATAAATGTATATAACACATAATATAATTTTGTTAAAGACTTACACGCCTTTTGAACCACTGTACAAATCGTGATTTTCGATGAGATTCAAGTCTAGCGGAATCAGTGATTAAAGATTCCACATCGAATTCACTGCAAGCCAATATAGTTGACTCGCTTATCACACATTTTCAATTATGTACAGTAATATTTTTAATTAAGATATTAACTTACTCAACGAATGCTGAAACTTCATCGCAGTTTAGAAGAGCATATATTGTTGCAGCACTTCATCCGTTAGCCATCGAGTATAGGTTCGGCCGAACGGACTAATTAGGCTAACTATAATCAATATGCGCATAATTGAGTTCATTAGAGCTAATCAGAGTTTAGTTAGGTTTTAGGTTTTAGGGTTTAATTAATATAATTACGGGTTACTAAGATATGAGTAATTAGGATTTAATTTGGGCTGATTAGTGTTAATTAGGACTAATTTAGGGTAATTACAGCTAATTAGGGTTCATTGGCATGGGTTCTTAGGGTTAATTAAAACTAATTAGGGTTAATTGGGTTCATTAGGGTTAATCGGGACTAATTAGGGCTAATTATAGCCAGTGGTGGAGCCACGATGAGATTCCAGGGGGTGCTCAAAATATTGCGTTAACCTAATTAACCTAAATTCAACAACCAACTATTCAACTAATTCACAGATATCTCAATCCAATTGGGTCCCATCCTCCGTCAACAATCTCAATTCTCAAATTCTCAATGCACAGTCAACAATCTCAATTCTCAATTCTCAAATGTTCAATGCACACTTAAAAAAATTATATAAAGCTCCGGACATGTGTCCGACATCTCTCAGCGGTGTCCGAAGACATTAATTTATTTTTTATTTGGCAGACACCGTGTCGGACACCTCTTGAAGAGGTGTCGACAAGTATAAAGCTAAAATGTGACATTTCGGTGTCGGTGTCGATCAGATGCGGTGTCCGTGACCTACCGACACACCTGGACACGTGTCCGACACCTATCAGCGGTGTCCATAGATATTGATTTAATTTTTAATTATCGGATACTGTGTCAGACACCTCCCGAAGAAGTGTCAGACAACTCTTGAAGTAGCGTCCATAAGTATAAAACAAATCGGTGTTGGTGTCGATCGGACGCGATGTTCGTGTCCGTGCTACCTAACAGATATCTCAATCCAATTGGGTCCCATCCTCCATCAACAATCTCAATTCTCAAATACTCACTGCACAGTTAACAAAATTATATAGAGAATGAAAATTAATATAAAAAAGTCTAACAATTAGACCTAAATCACGTACATATATCTCAATCCAATTGGGTCCCATCCTCTATCAACAATCTAAATTCTCAAATGTTCAATGTATAGTCAACAATCTCAATTCTCAAATACTTAATGCACAGTTAACAAAATTATATAAAGAATAAAAATTAATATAAAAAAGTCTAATAATTAGAACTAAATCACAGATATATCAGATAGCTATTGCATTACTACAACATGGGAAATGTAGTCTAAGAGAATGCATATGAATAATTCTACCCCTTTCCCTTTCTGTAGCTTATTTAGTTATTATAAGTAAAATGTAGGTAGGGCTTGGGGGTATGGCAACATTGTAGAGCAAGCACCATTTGCTTCCTTAATAGCTGCCGGAGCCCTTTCCCTATATGAATCACAAAGGATGTGGAGCTCTTTAGCAGGTGCACACTCGTTAGATAACTTTTATTTACACAATTACATGCAATTATAATTGCAAGTTCTGCAGTTTTGAAGCCTTATTTACTACAATAATTACTTATCTTTGGATGATTCTCATGTGAAATGCACTGAAAAGGCCGCATGCTGGGGGAATCCAATGACAAGTTATTATTGAGTAGTGCCCCGGGGGTTCTTGCTTGGAGTCGGTGCATTTCGATGTGAGCGGTAGAGCTTTTGGAGCAATGGTGACTTCTGGCCAGGCAGATGAGTTACCCCAATCAATGTGACTGGTAGTGCTTTTGAATGCATGAATTAAAGTGGAAAGGTACCTACCTACCTCACCTTGAAACCTACCCTAGTCAAACTGTTCAACCGAGCAAACAGTCTAATGTGGTCTCGAATATAGTCAATTATCCCATCATAGTACAAGCCCGGACTACACCATGTCCTTGAATAGAGCTTAAAATAATGAAGATAGCCTTCTACTGTCAATTCAAGAAGGTAACACTGCACCATAAGTAGCAAGGAGAAGAGTGTTGAAGATCCCAGAAGCCATTGCATGATCCAGCAGAATAGTTGATATTGCTACCCTATTAAAGTTTTTGAATAAACATTTATTCCCACTTTGATAATGTCAACAGAAGAAGCGTTAATATGTCTTCTCTTATTGCCTATAAGCAGTCAACTTATATTGGTGCTACTTCTACCATCTCACTTGTGTGTTGATTTTTTGTTGGCTACTCTTATTTTACCCATCCACCCGATCGTCAGCATCTCCGACACTACTCACTTTTAGGAACAATATGTTTCAGAGTTATTCCGCCACATAAAGCAAGGCTGGTCTTAATGCTGAGGAATAAAACTTTTTACTTCAAATTCATTATCTCGATGCCAGATTATAACGCATACACTCCTTAAGCATGATAAAATATCCACTCCAATCTAACCATCTCTATGAAAGACACTCTCTTCTTCCAATGCCTAGTGATATAGCTAAAAATATCCCTCCAATCTACGGACGACACATGGCAATTATGACACGTAACCCATACTGGCTCATTACTGAAATGGCATTTACCGTATCAATCACCGGGCAGAATCCTAAAGAGACTCTGACTCTATTAGTTCAGATTGACGTGAGATCCTCTAGGATCCTAATTAGATTCTGATTGGAGTTAAGCAAAGCCTAGTCCTATTAGGACTCCTCCTTCTACCACTATATAAAGGGGTCAAGCCCTTCAGGTAAAGACAAGTTCACACACATATACATTGTGTCTTTATTGCTTCTCAGAGTTCTACATTATTAGCCATCTCTGACTTAAGCATCGGAGCGTTTCCCGCCGAAACCCCACCCGGCGGTCACTCCGTGTTCTCTTTTACAGGCCTGATTTCTGGTGTGGTTCCCGATCTAGTTTTTAGCTGCAACAGATTGGCGCCATCCGTGGGACCACTACAGGGAACATGACCAATCATTCTTCTTCCAGCGACTCTTCGCATAGTCGTCCTCAAAACCGTCACGCCCGAACGAGCAGCTCTCGTCGACTCAGTCGTGACCAGCGTTCGACACCTTCACGTCGTCATGTCGGTTCTGCAGAAGACGCATACGTGAACGTAACCTCTGCGACTCCCGAATCAGAAATCAGACCTCAGAGAAAGGGATCTCCAACGTCTACTCTGAAAAATGGGGACCTTCGTCATCGCCTAACCGACAGCTATTCAAAACACCCCATGACGACCTTACGAAAGAGATCCACGAATTAAAAGATGTCGTGAACACTCTTCAACAAAAACTCGACATGGCAGTGGCTCCGCCGTCCACTCACCATTCTCATCTCGACCCCAGTGACCTTCGTCTTCGTCTCACCTCCAGATCAAGTTACGGTCACAAAATACCGATCAACGGCCGATCTGACTTACAATCCCAAAGAAAAGAACGGAGATCACATAACCAGAGTGGATCTTGTTATCGACGTGATCCATCAGTCGAAGACAGTACCAACTCCTCTCCCGAACTGGTCGCCAGAGCTGAGACCCCTCGAAGATCTACCCACAGGAAGAGGGCGCCTGAGTCTCGTTCTCAAGAACGGGACTCCTGGAAGGTGGTCCCTAGATATCATTCTCCAGAACGATCTCCCCCAAGGGATGAATCTGGATATCCGTTGTCAGAGGCCATCCAGAAAGCAAAACTGCCTCCCAATTTTCGTATGCCTCAATGTGATCTCTACGACGGCACCAGAGATCCAGGAGAACATGTCTACCAGTTTGAAACAAACATGCTTCTCCTCCAGGTCTCAGACGCTGTCATGTGCAGAGCCTTCCCCACCACTCTGAGGAAGGCTGCGCATGCATGGTTCAAATCTCTACAACCAAGATCCATCTACTCATTTGGCCAATTATCAGATCTCTTTCAGAAGCACTTTGTAAGCAGTCACTCCCAAAGGAAGAACTCGGCGAGTCTGCTGAACATTGTGCAAGAGAAAAATGAGTCTTTGGCATGCTTTCTCGGACGATTCAACACAGCCACTTTGGAAATCGATAACTTGGACGAGTCTGTGAAGTATACTGCATTCCTCCGAGGCCTTCGACCCACATCCAAGTTCGCATTCTCTGTGAACAAAAGTCCTCCAGGTAATATGAAATCCCTTCTCGAGAAGGCTAACAAATATATTCAAGCAGAAGAATACCTGGAGACACACAGAGGATGACGTGGAGAAGGAAAGGAAGAACAGAAGAAACGATCTCGAGAGATAACTCCTCCAGAAGGAAAGTCAGCAAAACATTCTAAGCATGACGAACGGCGTCCAAAAGACCCGTTCGCTTGGGAAAAGCTGACACCCCTCAATGCAAAACCATCACAGATTCTTCACGAGATCAAAGACAATAAAGCTCTCCAGTGGCCAGACAAAATGAAATCTCGACCAAATAAAAGGAACAAAGATTTATGGTGTTACTTTCACAACGATCATGGCCACACAACTGACAATTGCGGGTCGCTTAAACGAGCAATTGAGGCCCTTATCAAGCGTGGCCAGTTAAGAAAGTTTGTAACTCCTAGAGATGGAAGACAAGAGACACCTCCGGCCATGGAAGAAAGAGAAGATCGGGAAGAGAATGCGGGTACAATCAACACCATATCTGGGGGATTAGCCGCAGGAGGTTCATCAGGACGGGCTCGAAAAGCATACGCCAGAGAAGTATGCATAACGAGTCAACCCCCGAATAAGAAATCAAAGACGGTACCCGTAGCAGCAATCACCTTTTCTGATGAAGATTCAAAGGATATAAAAACTCCTCATGATGATCCATTAGTCATCGCAATTAAAGCTGGGAACTTTGATGTAAAACATGTCTTGATTGATAACGGAAGTTCCGCAGAAATCTTATTTTACGATGCATTCAAAAAGATGAACATTCCAACGGACCGTCTACGAAAGATGGATACACCGTTGTATGGATTCTCCAATCATCCAATTGCAGCCGAAGGTATTATTGCACTCCCAGTTGCGATTGGCACACCTCCGGCACAGGCCAACTTCATGCTTGATTTTGTGGTGGTAAAGGTCCCCTCAGCATTCAACGCAATATTGGGACGACGGGCACTCAATCAGTTACAAGCTGTAGTGTCAACTTATCACTTCAAGATGAAGTTCCCCACGGAACACGGGATTGGAGAGGTGAAAGGAGACCAGACTACAGCTCGTCAGTGCTACGTGACTTCATGCCGATCAAAGAACAAGGAAGCACTCATTATCGAAGACCTCCGGGAAGACACAAAGATGCAAATGGGAGAACCAGTTGAAAATCTTGTAAGCATTGAAGTGTATCCCAGTGAAGAAGACAAGACAATTCGGAAGGGTTCGAATCTTAAGGAAAACACCAAGCTCGAGCTGGTGAACCTATTGAGAACCTATGGGGATGTTTGTGCAAGTTAGAAGTCTCTAATCCAAAGACAGCGACGAGAATGTTATCTCCAAACTGGGAATGACCCTATCGTGTTATAAAGGTGCTCAAACCGGGCGCCTATACACTGGGAACACTTTTTGGAGAACCAATTCCTTGTACTTGGAATGCTGAGAATTTGTGAAAATATTACCAGTAGCATCTTGCCTCGAGGCAAGACACTTCTTTTTCAAGGGGATAAGGGCCCAGACCTTATCAAAACCCCAATCTTTTAGAAATTATCTTTAGAAAGATTTTTTTCGAATAAATGGGTTGTCAAGCAATCCAATGTAAACTTTATCTTTTGCTCGAGCAATAAAGTCATTTTTCTCAGCATTATTATAATGTAAACTTAAACATTCTGTCCGAACAGAGTGATAGCTGAACACTCTGTCCAAACAGAGTGATGGCCAAACATTCTGTCCGAACAGAGTGATAGCCAAACACTCTGCCCGAGCAGAGTGATGGCCGAACATTCTGTCCGAATATAGTGATAGCCAAACACTCTGCCTGAACAGAGTGATAAGCTTAGCCAAAATATTCTATCCGAACAAAGTGATGGCCGAACACTCTGCCCGAACAGAGTGATCAACTTAGCCAAAACATTCTGTCCAAACAGAATGATGGCCGAACACTCTGCCCGAACAGAGTGATCAACTTCGCCAAAACATTTTGTCCGAACAGAGTGATGGCCAAACACTCTGCCCGAACAGAGTGACCAACTTATGCAAATCATTCTGTCTAAACAGAGTGATGGCCGAACGCTCTTGGGTTTTATAAAAATACAAGAGTAGGCCAAACAGATTAGCTACAGATCTAAATCCGTGAAGAAACAAAAGTTAATGGGGGCACCGTCACTCCACAAAAGCTTTTGCTTCTTCAAAATTTAGGCCGAGCGAGGGTGCTCGACTTCTTTGCCAACTCTTTAAGTGACGAATAAAGGGTTTGAGCCAAAGTAAAAATCACTAATACTGTGTGAATGGTAAAGACAAACCATGAGAAACACATAGTAAAGCATAACATCATGAAATAAAAGATAAAGAGTTTTACAATAAGCCCTTGAACGGGCATCAAAATTCTTTGTCTGTATAAAGCAAAAAGCCTAGATACAAAGGCTAAAATCTAAGGCTCGGGGGCATCACCAGAAGGACCTTTCCCTGGAAGATGAGAAGCTGTGGCATCCCTTGCCTCTAAAGGCATAACAGTCTCTCCAGATGGAGACACTATCGCAGGTAGAACAAAGTCACCCAAAGGGATGTCAGGAAAGCGCTGGGCAAACATCTCCTTGGCCTTCGCGAAGCCAAGCTCATAAATCTCAAGGCCATCGTCGGTCCGCTTCTTCAGCCACTCATCCCCAGCGTTTCCATCCAAGAAGTCGCGGATGCCTTGGTCACGAGCCTTGGTCACCTCTTCTGATGCCTTCCTCTTGACTCGCTCCAGCCACTTCTCTAGAGTCATAATCTGAGCAAGATGATCTGCCTCTTGCTTGCTTAGCTCTTCAGCACGATGAGAAGCTTCTTGTGCCTCCTTAACAGCTTCCCTCTTTTATTGAGCGTCTTCAGTTGCCATTTGCCTTGCCATCTCAAAGCGAGAAAGCATCTCAGATCCGCTAGCGTACATCTGGAATAAAGATTGGAACCATCAGCTAAATGAAAGTTGAAAACAAAATAGAAACCTAGTTGAGACAAAGGACGTTACCGTATAAACGGCCTGGGCAAAGGAGCAGGCAAAGGTCTCGTGTGTCTGAGTCTGGAAGACCTCCTTGTCTCGTGGAAGAATCCCATGAAGAAGATGCTGCTCCGAGACCTGGCTATCTGGCATCCCAAGGTCATCGCGCCTAAGTGTCCACCTCGGTCGAAAGATAGGATCGTCATCAATGGACACTTGCTCCAAGATACGTGGAGAATGTTCTGGAGGAGTGACCCTAGTCTTCTTAGGAACAGGGGCAACTCCGCACTTGGCTGTTTCTCCTTGCACTTCCCCTTAGCTTTCTGAAGAACACCGAGAAAGCCTCCTTATGGCAGTTTTCCACTTCCGCTAGCCAATTCTGTAATGAAGAAAGAAATCAGTATGGGAATAAACATAGAAACCAAATTAAAATCAATAACTTTCATAAAACACACCTAGATGAACGGTCTCGACAGATGTCACGCTAGGAATAGCACGAGGAGGAGAAAGAATCAGAAGACCAGTTGGAATAGGCCTTGAAGGAATGATCTTCGCCCACTCCAATTGCTCCTCCGAAAGAGGCTCATTTATGCAAAGACCACCTCCAAGCTTAATATGGCTAAGTATATGCTTAGTCTGGTTGTTGGGAGTAGGCTTGCCAAGATATTCAAAATCCTTACAGAAAGGATTCCAATCTCTATCAAACGGAAGCTCCCCTTATCCAGGCGGCTAACGAAGAAGTATCTAGAATGCCAGCCTTTATTGGACTTCGGGCCTCCCTTCAGAAGCCGTTGCCTATTATGAATGTAATACCATCTCGGGCAGTTGGCGACTCTTTTGACGAAACAGATTTCAAAGAACACTCTCATAAAATCTGTTGCATCTGGTTTGTAGCCTGAAGTCTGGACCAAATATATAAGGCCGGCAAGCTTCCTCCAACCATTTGGAACAAGCTGCCTTGGAGCCATGCGATAATGCTCGAAGAAACGAAGAGCAAAAGGGTGAAGAGGAAGCCTATACCCAGACTTCACCTGCTCTTCGTAGACACCCGTTTTAAACTTTGTGCCGTAGTTAGCTGGTTCTTGCAAACCAGGGAGACGAGCATACCAACCTTCAGGAAGAGGATATTCTCAAATTAAATTCTACAGATCTTTGGTAGACATCTTGCCTGACTTCTTGTCAGCAGTATACCAAGGTTTGGGATTAGCCTTATCGTCAGCTTGATCCTTTACATCTCCTAAGGCATTTTTTCTAGACAAAGAATGCGAAGGTTGAGAAGATGAAGGTGGTAATGGTTGAGAAGTTGAAGGTTGGAATGGATGGGAAGTTGAAGGTAGTGGTAGTTGTGGATTGGAAGTTCCAACTTCACTTCCTGAAGTTGGAACTCGTTCCGAACTCAAAGATGAACTACTTATATAAATATTCTCTTCGGACGAGGAAACAGACGCTGAAGTTTCGGACATGTTTTCTACCCAAACTAGGAAACTATGAAAAACTTGAAGTGCTGAACAAAAAGAAGAGAGGAAAAAGACTTTCTTAAAGAGTAGTGTGCGTCCAAAAATTTTGAGTGAAGGAAAAATGAAGTGAAAATTCTCTTTTTATAGAGAAACCCCAAGTAACTGTTTTTGGGGAAACGCAATGGTTCATCTACCCCACATGTGTCACAAGCTGAAGAGTAGAGAAACTTGAAAATTTTCAATTCCCGCTCAAAGACATCAACGGAGAAGGAGACACGTGGAAGGAACCAAGACTTTGGCCGAGCAGAATTCTGCCCAAGCAGAATCCCGTCCGAACACTCTGCCCGAGCAGAGTGGTAGTTGCCGAACAGAATTCTGCCCAGGAGAATTCCATCCGAACACTCTGCCCGAGCAGAGTGGCAATGACTGAACAGAATTCTGCCAAAGTAGAATCCCGTCCGAACACTCTGCCAGAGTAGAGTGGTAGTTGCCGAACAGAATTCTGCCCGAGTAGAATCCCATCCGAACACTCTGCCCGAGCAGAGTGGTAGTGGCCGAGCAGAATCCCGTCCGAACACTCTACCCGAGCAGAGTGGCAATGGCCGAACAGAATTCTGCCCGAGCAGAATCCCGTCCGAACACTCTGCCCGAGCAGAGTGGCAGTTGCCGAACAGAATTCTGCCAGAGTAGAATCCCGTTCGAACACTCTGCCCAATCAGAGTGGCAGTGGCCGAGCAGAATCCAGTCCGAACACTCTGCTCGAGCAGAGTGGCAATGGCCGAACAGAATTCTGCCCGAGCAGAACCCCGTCCGAACACTCTACCCAAGCAAAGTGGCAATGGCCGAGCAGAATTCTGGCCGAACAGAATCCCGTCCGAACACTCTGCCAGAGCAGAGTGACCACGACCGAGTAAAATTTTGGCCGAACAGAATTTCGTCCGAACACTCTGCCATAGCAGAGTGACAACTGCCGAGCAGAATTCTGTCCGAACATAATTTCCTCCGAACACTCTGCCCGAGCAGAGTGACAACGGCCGAACAAAATTTCATCCGAACACTCTGCCATAGTAGAGTGACAACGGCCGAGCAGAATTCTGTCCGAACAGAATTCTGTCCGAACACTCTGCCCGAGTAGAGTGACGACGGCCGAGCAGAATTCTGTCCGAACAGAATCCCGTCCGAGCAGAATTCTGTCCGAACAGAACCTCACCCGAGCAGAACTCTGACCGAGCATAACTATGTCCGAACATAATCTTGTCCGAGCAGAGCACTCTTTGGATATTTGAAATGTCAGACAAGCAGATTCAATTATGTTTTTGGCATATTTCGCTACCACTAGTGAAAAAAGGGTGCTTCCACCCGCTTTATTAACGCTGGCAAAAGCAGGGGCATATATGATATAGCTAAAAATATCCCTCCAATCTACGGATGACACGTGGCAGTTATGACACGTAACCTATACTGGCTCATTACTGATATGGCATTTACCGTATCAATCACCGGACAGAATCCTAAAGAGGTTCTGACTCTATCAGTTTAGATTGACGTGAGATCCTCTAGGATCCTAATTAGATTCTGATTGGAGTTAAACAAAGCCTAGTCCTACTAGGCCTCCTCATTCTACCACTATATAAAGGGGTCAAGCCCTTCAGGTAAAGACAAGTTCACACACACCCCAGCCGGCGGTCACTCCGTGTTCTCTTTTGCAGGCCTAATTTCTAGTGTGGTTCCCGATCCAGTTTTTAGCTGCAACACCTAGTATTTTTGAGATGGAAGTTCAGCTACCCCATGATATCTGTGAAGCACTTATCTAGATGTGAGAGCTCATCAGCTTATATGGCTTGTTTTATGATGCCTGAAGTTTGAACTTGGGAATATGATCCCAAAGATACATAATATCCATCGATTTCCACACTAAGCAAACAAGTTTAATAAGCATAATGTCTCCTTTGTTATAAATATGCATAATTTTGAAGCACCGCTCCCCGAAAATAATAAAACCACTCCAAGAATCTACCCACCCACTGCATCCTCACTCAGATGAATAGTGTACTTTTACAGTGTACTAGAAAATATATATCAATTGGCCAAATTCTTTTATTTCTGCACTTAAGGGAAGAGTAGAACAGTTAAGCTTTGCACCTAATTTGTGGTAAACATGCTGATTAGCAATTGGAACAGTACATCAACAAAAACAGTGTCATGTTAAAGGCTCAGATATAGTTTGCATACGCAAGTCCAGCAGATATATATACACATCACACTGTAAAATGCCTAGAAGAAACCCAGAGCCAGATTTGAGAAGCTGAAAGTGCAATCAACAAAGGACTAGATGATAGCCCAGTTCCGATGGCATGATATCAAAAACCAGTTTGAGACTTACCGGAGTTGGTTGAAACTCAATTCCAGTAGGCAAACTACGCTAGATCTGGCCAGAGCTGCTGCAGACTACGCCTCCGGAGGTGGCACGGCGTTAGGGGAAAGACGGGGGTGTCGTTAGAGGGGTGCCGGAGGTAGGTTGTCGTAGAGAGGTCACCAGAGTAAGAACGCCAGTGGTGAGAGATTATAATTAAGAGAGAGAGGGAGAGACGGGAGAAAGAAAAGAAAGAGATGAGATTTAACGGGACTTTTAGTGACGGGATGACTCTATCGGTAAAAGTTCGTTAGTAAAAGTCCATTTTTAGCGACGAAAATATTCCATCCCTTAAATGTTTTTCAAAACTCATCAAAAATTATTAAATTCTCTAAGATATTTAGCAACGGTTTTATCCGTCAGTCAAAGACCGTCTGTAAAAATCCGTTGGAAAATCCTTTACCGATGAAAGTATCCATTGGTAAAACTTTTTAACGACAGATTTTTACCGACGTTATTCCTGTCGCTGAAAGTCCTTTTAGCGACAGAATAGCTTCCGTCACTAAAAGTCCGTTGCTAAATCCACCTTTTCTTGTAGTGGTTGCATAGAGAAGATCACTATTTATCTCTAAGTATATGTAAGTTGTCTTGTATTGTGTTCAATGTCAAGAGAGAAGAGTCCCTCTTTGAGTAGGAAAACAATTGAGAGATACACGTGAGGGAGTGTTGTAAATCTTACTTGTGTAAAGTGGATTTGAGTTCTCTCATATTTCTTGTATTTTTTTGTTTGGTTATCGTGTTCTATACATATTTATCTAGAGCGATCGATTTCGTAACACATCTCAAAAAAATGATGTCGGTGGTGAAGTCGGCGGGTTATGGTGATTTGGTGGTGCGGTGGTGAGGCCGATCTGCTGGTGGTTTTAGGTGAGCCGCGGTGGTGGTGACTGGTGATGGTGGTGTGGCGGCGGTGGTTGTAGTCTTGGTGCCAGTGGACAATGTTGGCTCCGGCGGTGTTGTGATAAAACTGGTGCCGACGATGATGTTGATAGCAGTGACACGATGACATGTTGTTGGTTCGGCAGTGGTATAGGCCTATTTGTGTGATTTGTTTTGATTTGGTGTCTCTGTGTGCTTTTGGGGTACTATTGGGGCTTGGATAAGGGGTGGGGTGGGGGGTGAGGGGGTGGGTGGGTCTGTGAAGAAGAAGAAGTGTAAAATTGAAAAAGAGAAGAAAAAAAATTAAACTTGTCTGGACAAAATTGCCCCTGACAGATTTGGCTAGATCGTTAGGAATTTGGTCTGAAGTCTTTACTTGTTGCGGATTTAAAATTACAGACCCTTATGTTTATAAAATAAACTTTGGGACCGTCAAGTGAGACTTCGCAATACTTTCATGGTACTATTGTATATTTAACTCTATATTCAATCAACACACACATCCACCGGTTTGTCCCCTCCACCCAAGCCCCATATAACCACCACCACTTCGTCGTGGCCTTTCAATCAAGATGGCTAAATCTGGTGGGTTGTGTGTGGGGCATGATAGGGATAAGTGAAGGTGTGAGTGTGTGTGTGTGTCTATGGGGGATGATTTGGAATGAGATGAGAGAAAAAAACAAACATGGCTTAAAGCTTTGGCCCCTAAGGGTTGAGGAGCAAAGTTAGGAATTGGATCGGAAAGGGGGTTAGCTACTTACTAATGACAAAATTAAAACTACAGATGTTGACATGTAAAAATTGAAAGCATGGGTCCTTAAGTAAGATTTTTGTGTAATGTAAGGCTACATATGTGTATTTGACCCTACAGGAAAATAGAAGGCAATGTGCTAAACTTCATCGTCCGCTACAAAATATAGCAGATCGTAAAAGTTTACTTAAAAAATAAAAAAAAACAGAGAGAAAGCTAACCTGTCCATCTATGATGGATGGACGACAAGAGATTATGCTGACAACTTGAACTAAGTTGCCAACACTAAAAATTGATCAGCTCCTGTGTTTGAATATTATATAATATTTAAAACAGAAATTCTTTTCTTGATAAATATGAAAATACCATAGATAAGGTTTGGAGTTATGATATTGACTGTTTTAATCTGGTGGCTTTACATGCTTAACAATGAGTAAAGATCATGACATCCCCTAATCATCAAAATATACAAAAGATCTATCTTGGGGTAACATGCTCTCGAAAATTCCATTTGCAGCTTATCAAGCACAAAAAAAAAGGAAGTTTTGATTGCAACAACAAATCATGAAGTCAGCCTTAGTGGTCTTTGATGCGAGCATAACAAGCACATCTGGCCAGTGTCATCTGAGATGATCTTATCCTGTCTATAGTGTAAAGTTGGAAGTAAGATATTATATAGCACTAGTCCAATATAATCAGTGCCGATCAAGAAAGTAGAGTTTGTAAGCGCATTAAGGGTATGTTTGGATATAGGATTTAAACTGATAATTTGACTTTGGTAAGGTATTTGTAAATCACTTGGACAAAATATCTTGTTTGGATAGTTCAAAAGGAAATTTTCAAATTTTTGGAGTGATTTGAACTGTGGATTTGGGGTCCTCAAATCCAAAGTTCAAATCACTAGTTTGAATTAGTTATTTGTCAAATCCACTCCAGTAATTTACAAATTCATAATAACTAGTTCTCTATTTTTTAGGAATCTTACCTCCCACTTTTTTAAACAATATTTTGCTTCTTTTCTTCTAAATAAGATATTTCAAAATGATAGAATTTGTAAATCAGGAAATTTCGAAATGATGACATTTAAAAATATCCAGTATTTTAAAATCCCATATCCAAACACACCCTAAGATCTTATAAGTTTTTTCCTCGAGACTAGGAAGTCGCTACAAATAGTTGTTAGATGTCATAAAAGAGATTGGTGCAGTTCCACATCTAACCACACATCCATTAAAATAGGAAATCTAGATGCCAGCCTTTAACTTTTCAGACGGCCAAATCAGTTGCACTGAGTTAGCTTTGGCACAAGTAAGTTCTCAAGGTTAAGTGTAAGTTTGGATTGAAGATTTTGATAGCCAAAAGTGTTGTTGTTGTTTTTTTTATTTCTAAGATAATATTTTAATGGTTTTAGTTTTTCATTATCTGCTTTAAAATTGTCCAACGATTCATTGTGGTGTGTTCGAAAAATTCAGCTGTTACCATGTATCCATATGCACCCTAAAGTGGTGTTATGTACAGGGCTATCAAAAGCAATAAGCAATAAGCAATAAGCAAACCAAATTGAACTTTCCGTATCCTTATTTCTTCCGCCAATAGGAAAACCAAACCATATAGGATGTACAGATGGGCGTTTTATGAAGAGGTAATTAACTGTTTCTTGTTGCTCATGACATACAGAGCAAAGGTTTGACTTGTTATGTAATGGAAGTTTATACCAAATGATTTCCCAGATAAGGTATATTATATGAACGTGAATTGGTGAAGCCCACAAGGTCTTCCATGGCGTTGGGCTAATATTAAGAGTTTTGGAGCGAGTGTCTTGTGTTTAACAATCAATTGTTATGGTTTACTACAAGATTGATATGTTGCAACAACAAAGAAATCTCTTTGTCATTGGTTTTCCAAACTTGTTTGTCTTCAACGAGTGCTTTGAGACAACGACGGCAAAAATTCTGGCAGCCAAAATTTGTAAGAATAGGACATTAATCATGTCTTGCCCATGCATGTTTATTGATAAGGTCACAGAATCGTGTAGCTCATTTTGTCTTATTACAAGTAGCTCATCTGAGACCAACAGGTATATGGATTCAATCATCATCTTGGATTAACAGTTTGGTTCATGCTCTTACTCACCACTGAAGACCTTGTTGAATCACCTGTCGACTGACAATGATGCCTCTCCGCCCTTGGGAGAAAATTTTGAGGAGGGGGCAGGTGCTAAAAGTTGCTAAGAAGCAATATTCCCCTTTTAAATCCCTGACGAGCAATTTATCAGGCTCTAATAATATTGGCTCTTGCTTTTGTTAGCAATGCTTGCTTGACCAGGTGAGTATCTTTGAACTCGAGCCCACCTATCCCTTTGGTGCATAGAGCGCCTATTTCTTGATTCAATGTACACCTTTTCAGTTTGACCAGCAGAACTTGCCAAGAGTAGAGTTTATCGCTTTACACACGTTAAGGCAACATACATACCTACATGTGATACATTAGGAATGATAATATCACCTAGTTGATCAAATTGGCCCGACAAGCTTCGTTTAGTAGAATCAGCTCACACATTGATTGTGAATTTGGCTGTAGTATCCACACAGTAACAAGCATGCATAGGATATTCAAAACAAGAGAAAATAAGCATAGTAACCGGTCAATTACGTACAAAACTGCATTAATATTAAAACCCCCTCTAACTCAAGGTGAGAGAGAACGAGGGAACTAGGGTTTGGAGACTAAATCTTGAAGTACTCCTAGAGGATGTGATTTGGTAAAATTATCAACACTTTGATTAAGAGAAGCGGGCGAGTGTAGGTGAATAGTACCACGAGCAACACGAGGACGCACAAAATGACAATCAATCTCAATGTGGATAGTGCGCTCGTGAAAATTATTATTGTGAACAATCTTTGTGGATTTCGATTGCCATAATATAAACTTTAGCAGCAGAATGTGTAACTCCCCGTGTCCTCTAGTAGTCAACTTTGCCATAAAAAGTTACTAGGTTGTACCTGTTAATAAATTGGGTCAGTGGACCCATTATCCGTCCACTAACAGATAATGTGTATTTGTTAGTTTGGATAAATATAGTTATTTAGAGAATATTTATCTCTTAAGTGTTTGAGATAAATACAATCTTTATCTCCTAAGAGTTGGAGGTAAAGTCAGTCTCTAATTGTATCTCTATATAAAGGTTAGAGATATCCCAATAAATCAGAAGTCACTAGTAATAACCCTCTCTCTATAGCACTCTCTTTAGAGCAATCACCAAGCTCTAGGATTTGGTTCGTGGACGAAGAACTCGACTCTAGTAGCCGTTTTCGTACCTGCGAAAAAGATCAAGCGTGTTGGAGGCTCGTAACAACAAGGATCCTACGTCAGAATATTCGGAGACTTCATACGGTATGTTTTCGAACCCACTACGTGTTACGTTGTAGCGCAATAATTGTTGTAATCGTTTCAACATTGGTATCAGAGCATGATTACTTGTTGATTCGCCTTTAACATGCTAGATTAAATTATGTGCATGTTGCGATTTTTTTTCCGGATACATGAATGAGACCCATTACAAAAATTCGAAATTTGTTGAGCATGTTTTCTGAAAAATAATTATATAGTTTTGTTCTCCTATGGTTGAGGATGAACTCCATAAAATTTCGTGATTTTTGGATGCATGATTTGTGAGAAATCACGATTTTATTTTTCAAGAAAACTGTGGTTTTTTCGAGTTTTGGGACTCAAATTCGGAGCATGATATTCAAATTTTATCATGATCGTTTGGTACATAATTAATCTATGTTGCATAAGCTTTCCAACGATATATCGTACGTTTTATTTGGCTTAAAAACGAGAGAGATATGGCCTTCGAAAGTTGGCATCGCGACATGACGGCGCTGGAAAAAATTAGGGTTTAATGAATAAGATGAACAGTGCACGCCACGCGCTTCACGCGCTAAAGCTGAGCCACAGCCGCGCCCACGCGTGAAGGCAGCTGCGCATGACACGCGCGCGCTCCCGCGAGCCAGCCGTGGCTGATACCACGCGCGACACGTGCCGCACGCGCCCAGGCCAAGTTGATTCCACGCGCGCCCACGCGCGCGCGTGTAACTCACGCGCGTGTAACTCACGCGCCTGTTCAAAAAAAAATTCCAAACGCAGACCCACGCGCAAGGTGGCGCGTGGAGGCGCGTGAGGTATTTTCTGGCGGTGTTTTGACCCACCACCGGCGCGTGGAGCTCCTTTTTGGCTTCTGAATTTTTTCTATGGTATTAAATTTACCTCAATACCCTCTGTGTGTGTTCTGTTTAATTTTTAAATATTTTTTTCTAAAAAAATTAGCTTTAAAAATTTGTTTTGATACACTCAGAATTTTTCTTTAATTCCAGAGGGTATATTAGGGATAAATTTACTGTTTGCCAATTTTTTAGGATTTATCTCTCAGTTTTTGGTCATTTGTGAGTATTTTTGTGGTACTTTTGTGGTTCCCAAAAATACGAATAATGCGTAAATATTATTTTTTGCACTTTGTGAGCAGAAATAAATATTTTGGAGAGCTATATGACATAGATAAATTATGTTTTACTTATTTGCCTTGATTAGTGTTATGGTTTAAATATGTTTTTTGTTGAAATATATTTGTTGGGCTTTTGGTAAGCCCACACCTCTTTAAACCCAATTTCAAGGCATTTACGCCCGTTTTCCTTGGAAGGAGAATGTGGCATATTCATCCATTTAAATTACCCTTTAACTTGTTATTTGAGCATGCTAGTTTTAGGTTAAATGGATGGATACTAGATTGGCATTCTAAAGAAACTTATGTTTATGTGTTTACTCTTGCTTTAAGAAAATTCTTTTGAGAATAATGTGCTGTGCGGCATCTCCATTTGTTTTATTGGAGTAGTTTGTAGTAGGATTCTCAAAGATGTTGTATTCTACTATTTCCCTGTATATTTTCAGAAAGCCTTGTACGGGGATGTAATTTCGCACGCACATTATTCAAGTCAGAATTTTCTTAGCATAAGTTATTAGAATGCCAATGGGGCTCAATGGAGTCCTTGCACACTTTATTGCATGGTGCAATTTTATATTGTTCTAAATTATCATGTGGATGATTTATTATATTGTGGCTTATATAATGATGAAATTTATTGCGAAAAATTACTTGAAAAATATTTTTCCCAACTCACATACATGGGAGATGATTACGAGCTTAGCAAATTTTCGATTTCATGATGTGAGGAAGGATTATGTTTTTCATTTGAATTTTTTGAAATAAATAGAAGGATGTATAATTAATGTCTTTTCCTTGCGCAATCTAATGTAGTGAATATAATGGCCACCAAGAATGTCATAGCTGATCTCGTTAAGGGTGAGAAACTTAACGGAGATAATTATGACGTTTGGCACAAAAAGATGAAATTCATGCTGAACGAACAAGAGCTCGAGGAGCACTTGACCAAGGAGATGGTCGCGCCAACTGAGGCGCAACCCCTAAGAGACCACACTGCCTACCAGAAATGGAATCAGAAAGATCGTAGTGCGCGCTACACCTTGTTGAGCAGCTTGCAAAATGATCTAATTGGGCAGTATGATGAACTTCCAACTTGCAAAGCTTTATGGAGCAGCTCAAGTTCTCTTTTGGTGGAACCTCAACTACGCGGCTTCGTAGCCTTGTGATTAAGTTTGAGGAGTACACAAAAGACCCTAAACATACCATGAGTGAACATCTAAGGATGATGTCCAATATGATTGGTAAGTTGAGGGATGCTGGCCATGCGCTCACAGATGAGCAGCAAGTCAGAGCTGTCATAAGGTCCCTTCCTGCCTCGTGGGCCAATATGAAACAGATATTGACCCACAGTGAAAACATCAAGAACTTTTCTGATGTTTCACAGCATGTCATCCTTGAGGACGAGACTCGAGATACTGACAAGACCCTTGCTTATGTCGCCCAAGGGGGATCGCGCAATGCAAATGGCAAGCGCGGAAGACAAAGTAAGAAAGGTAAGAAAGGCGAGGCTAGCACTTCTGCGCCAAAGGAAGAAAAAATGAAGAAACGCAAGAGAGGAAAACGTGGTGGGAAAAAGGATCTGTCTAAAGTTAAATGCTTCAACTGTCAACAGAAAGGACACTTCGCTCGTGATTGCACTGAGCCGAAGAAGGTACTTTCAGAATCTCTCTCTCAGTTATATGTTTCCTCACATGTGATGGTTGCTCATTCCCAACCTGTGTGGTTTGTGGATACAGGTGCAACAAAACATGTAGCACGTGATCGAGAGGGGTTCGTAGATTATCACCGGATTCCAGCGGGTAGCAAACATATCTTCATGGGAAACAATAGCTCCGAAGAGGTGCTAGGGGTTGGTTCTTACCAGCTCAAGTTGCGCACTGGGCGCACATTGATTCTTGAGGATGTGCGATATGCACCCACTGTTCGGCTTAATCTACTTTCAGTTACTGCTTTATTAGACAGTGGTTTTTCCTTTATTTTTAAGGGTAATAAGTTGGACATCTTTTTGGATGATGTTTTGTTCGGACATGGTTTTCGCATGGATAGTCTTTTTCAATTGGATTTAAATGATTCTCAGTCCTCTTATTCTTATGTTGTGAATGATAATATTGTGAATGATTCTACCACCTGGCATGCAAGACTGGGCCACATAGGCCAAGATAGAATGACTCGTTTGGCTAGAGAAGGCCTTTTGGGCCCACTCGCAAGAGTCAATCTACAAACTTGTGAGGCTTGTTTGGCCGGTAAAGCATGCAGGAAGCCTTTTGGAAAGGCTGTGAGAGCAACTCAACCACTTGAGCTAGTTCACTCTGACATATGCGGACCTATGAGTGTAAAGGCACGCCATGGCCTCTTATTTCCTTACACTGATAGACGATTATACGCGATATGGTTATGTGTATCTGATATCTCACCGCTATGAAGCTTTGGACTGTTTCAAACGCTTTGTAGCTGAGGTTGAGAATCAGAAAGAGAAGAATTTAAAAACTCTTTGCACTGACCGAGGACGCGAATATTTGTCAGATCACTTCAAGAAGTTTTGTGAAGAAAAAGGGATACGCAGGCAACTTACTATTCCTAATACTCCACAACAAAATGGCGTTGCGGAAAGAAGGAATAGAACATTGTTAGACATGGTTAGGTCTATGATGGCGCAAGCAAACCTCCCAATATCTTTTTGGGGGATGCTCTTTTGACTGCAGCCTATATACTTAATCGAGTGCCTTCACAATCAGTCAAGTCCACCCCATATGAGCTTTGGAATGGCCAAAAGCCAAATTTGGATAACTTGCGCCCATGGGGCTCAGCAGGTTATGTTCACAGTATTTCTCATAAGTATGGGAAACTAGGGCCTAGAGCTAAAAAGAGTATCTTCTTGAGGTATTCTGAAAACTCTAAAGGCTATGTGATGTATGGTGAACATCCAAATGGTGGAAAGACTGAAATAGAGTCTCGTGATGTCGATTTCATAGAGAATGATTTTCCTAGCATTGGAGACGCAAGTAAGAATCTTGACCTCTATGAGTTAGAGGAAGTTGAAGCCACTTTACCATCTCCAAGCGAAGGTGGGGAATTAGTTCCTCATCCTGTTGTCGCTGAAGATAGTATAAGTGACCTTCAACCTAGTGGGAGCATCCTAGACAGTGGGAGCACACCACAGGACCATCAGGTCAACAAGATTCTCAACTGCGTAGAGGTGCACGAGGAAGAGTTCCACGTCGTCGTTTTGAGATTGACGGTGAAATTCTTATGTGCACTCCAACTGATGAAGATGAGCCCACTTCTATGGAAGAAGCCTTATCTTCATCTGCTAGTAATGAGTGGATGGCTGCAATGAAAGATGAGTTGAGCTCAATGGAAAAGAATCAGGTCTGGGAGTTGATTGACCTTCCGCCAGGGCGCAAGACTGTTGGAAACAAGTGGGTTTTAAAAGTCAAGCGCAAGGCAGACGGGTCAATTGACAAGTATAAGGCACGTCTTGTGGCGAAAGGCTATACCCAACTGCGGGGTGTGGACTATGAAGACACTTTCTCCCCAGTGGTGAGATTTGCTTCAATTCGCCTGATCCTAGCTATTGTCGCCCAGCAGGATTTAGAACTTTTTCATATGGATGTTAAGACTGCGTTTCTCAATGGAGAACTAGACGAAGAGATTTATATGGCTCAACCTGAGGGTTTTGAAGTCAAGGGACATGAGCGCAAAGTTTGCCGGCTCAAACGTTCTATATATGGTCTCAAACAATCGTCTAGGCAGTGGTACTTTAGGTTTCATCATGCCATTACCTCTATAGGTTTTGAAATGATTGAACAAGACCATTGCGTTTACGTAAAACGATCCAAGAAAAATATTCTGATCCTTTCTTTGTATGTGGATGACATTCTTTTAGCTGGGAATGACATGAGTTCCATTGTCGCCACTAAGCAGTGGCTGTCCTCAACTTTTGAGATGAAGGACATGGGAGAAGCTAATTATGTGCTCGGGGTTAAAATCATACGTGATCGTCCAAAGAGACTTCTCGGTTTGTCTCAAGAGACATATATCAAGAAGGTCATTGAACGATTCCGTATGCATAACTCAAAACCCATAGACACTCCAATGGACAAGGCGTGTACTTTAACAACAGACCAATGCCCAAAGAATGATGAGGAAAAGAATCGGATGTCCAAAGTGCCTTACGCGGCTGCAGTTGGGAGTCTGATGTACGCTATGTTGTGTACGCGTCCAGACATCTGCTTTGCCGTTGGAATGGTGAGTCGTTATCAGAGTAATCCTGGACCCGCTCATTGGAATGCGGTGAAGAGGATTCTTCGATACTTACGTGGAACCGCTGATCTCGTCCTGTGCTATCATGGTGGAGACTTGAGATTGAGAGTATACAGCGATGCTGATTGGGGCGCTGATAGAGATGAGCGCATATCCACTTCAGGTGGAGCTATCTCTTGGTACAGCAAGAAAAGTCTTGCATCGCCCTATCCACGATAGAGTCGGAGTATGTTGCTTGTTCAGCAGCAGTCCAGGAAACTGTTTGGTTGAGGTCATTCTTACAGGCTCTAGGGGTTACAGCTCATGCAGATGAGTCTGTCACTGTTCACTGTGTCAATACAGCTACCCTAGATTTTGTAACGGACCCCAAATATCAAACACATAGGCCTTCGTTATCACTTCATTAGAACTTTAGTTGCGCAAGGAGAGGTGACCATGAAACATATACCTACTGGCAGAATGGTGGCTGATCCTTTGACCAAGCCTATTGCTAGAGATGTTTTCCTTTCTCACATTAGGAGTATGGGACTACGTAGGTTTTGATATGTTTATGGCATCTTATGTACTTGACATTATTTATTACATTAAATTTTTCGTTCCTTGATTTGAGTTTATTATGGAATGAATGAATAATCTTTGTGATTACATATACATCCTTATTGAGAGTGTCACCAGGCTCGAATTGACCCACTCACACGGGTAATTCACCTTGGCGCTAAGATAGCGAGCAAGATGAGACATAATTGTCTTAAGCGCCAAGTGGGCGAATAAGATGATACAGCTTATAAAGCAAACATGTCGCCTTAGTTGGAGCTAAGATGAGACCTAAAACATGTAGGTCGATCATAGAGTATCTCCACAACTCTATGTAGCCTGCTTACAGCCGAATGTGAGATTTCAGGCAGGCACTATGAGAGTGACTGGGCTGAAAAACTCAGGTTAGGCGCTTGTACATCGACTAGACTTAGATTCGTATGGCGTATTTTATTATACATTTATGTGACACGCCCTTGCGGGTTACGCCATAGCATGCAAATCATACTGCATGTGCTAAATGCAGACCGACAGTGGGAGTGACGAATGAATCCCTGCTTCGTCACTGTGTGAGCCACTTGGATCAAAATTTTTGATCCTATATGGTACCCTTTTCACCTTAGACTATGTCATGAAGAGGATACTCAATGTCGCTACTTTAGCATGTACCCTTGGATCATGGATGATGCGGTCTCGCGGGGCATGTCTAGGAAAGCGGTTGGGTCTAATTGGAATGACATGAGGGCTTTGGGAAGAAAGTTCAATATTACATCATGTTGTGTGATTCATAGCCCGGGCGACTTTGTCGATTTTCGTTTCGATATGAGTCATGAATACATAACATATGAGAGGTTTAACACTGCTCACTATGAGGGATTTGAGAGTGTTTAATCTGGTGTAGTTGAACTATCTGGGGTACATACGAGATTTTTTGAGAGTGATGTATTGTGTTAGTTTGGTGATAACTTAATACAATACTCCTCAACTGGACATCCTTTCTCGTAGGTCGCACGTTCCATTTCCTGTATGAGGAGATGAGTGGACGAGAGATAGAGAGGGACTGTACGATTTATTTGCCCTGTCTGTGGGCGAGTGGGAGCTGTTAATAAATTGGGTCAGTGGACCCATTATCCGCCCACTAACAGATAATGTGTATTTGTTAGTTTGGATAAATACAGTTATTTAGAGAATATTTATCTCTTAAGTGTTTGAGATAAATACAATCTTTATCTCCTAAGAGTTGGAGGTAAAGCAGTCTCTAATTGTATCTCTATATAAAGGCTAGAGATATCCCAATAAATCATAAGTCAATAGTAATAACCCTCTCTCTATAGCACTCTCTCTAGAGCAATCACCAAGCTCTAGGATTTGGTTCGTGGACGAAGAACTCGACTCTAGTAGCCGTTTTCGTACCTGCGAAAAAGATCAAGCGTGTTGGAGGCTCGTAACAACAAGGATCCTACGTCGGAATTTTCGGAGACTTCATACGGTATGTTTCCGAACCCACTACGTGTTACGTGGTAGCGCAATAATTGTTGTAATCGTTTCAACAGTACCAATAGGCACTCTCTGTATTAGAGTGACCTGTGAAGGTCTGTTTCTTACTTCTCCCAGTGGTAAAGCATCATTCATTGGATCACCAGCCAATCAGCATTAGAGTATGCATGTAGCTCAATAGAGTAATAACTGAAGATATGAAAGATGATGAAATTAGGTACGATTAACGTATCTAGAACATGAAGCATGGAAACAAAATCAGAAGGTAAAAGGAGCAGAGAGAAATTGGCTGACCAAATACACATGTATGCAATATCATGATTAGTGATGATTAAGAATACAAAACTACCAACCGATGCATGATGTAGAGTATGACTTCTAAGCTAAGAGATGATAATTGTTACACTAGGTCGTGTCATCTTCAAAATAAATTCATAAGCCAAGCTAATCTTGTAAGGCATGCAATAAGAAATTAGAGCTTGAGAAAAGAAAAACTTATTCGCAAAGTCAAAAGATATAAGGCAAATGAGGGATTTTAAACCAGTAAAGGCACTTGCAAAACCGACTTCATTGAGAATAAGGAAATTAGGGACATATGCTTAAAACTTTCCCTGAAGATCAATGCTTGTTGGGACACTGTCACTACACCACGCCACCGACCTCTTTCCCCCTCAGTAACTCCATCCCAGAGCCCACCCCCAAAGGAGAGTGTAGACTCCCCATTTTTATAGGTATTTTTAATCAAGTAAATAATGGGCTTTATTGTTTAATTAGAATGCATTATTGAGTCTAGTCTTTGTAATGTGACTTAATTACTTATTTATTCCAGTCCAGTTTAATTGTTCAAGTCCAGTTGCAAGTCCAGTTCAACTGCATTA